>NHNW01000050.1:0-295541 GCA_002786025.1 Zasmidium citrigriseum | reverse complement strand
TTACTACGAGTAACGCTACTACTACTACGTAAGTATACTTAGCCTTATCTTAGTAGTATTTCGAGGAAGGTCTATTAACTTAATACCTATATACCTACTACCTACGCTCTAATAACTTCTTACGGTAAGTAACGCTACGGGTATATACGAATAATATACTACCTAGGAAACTAATATCTATTACGCTATATATACGAGATATCTATAACTTAACGCTCTTACTAGAATAGCTACTTCTTCTTAGGGTTCTTCCGTAATAAGCGAGTAGTAGATAGCGGTACTAGTAGTAACCTCTCTAACCTTACTCTCTTCTAAGGTAGTAACTTCGGTAATAGTAATATAGGCTCTAGTTTAGCCTATCCTTCGTTACTATTATCGTCCTTAGTAATATCTCTACTATTAGTAACGCCCTTATTAGTAATACCCTCGTTATTATCTCTATCGTTAGCGACACCCTCGTTATTATCGTTATTATCGTTATCGTTAGTAACTAGTAGCGGCTCCTAAAACTACTTATCGAACGTCTAGGGCGTATCTCCGCTTTACCCTCCTTACTATAATAGTATTTAGAATACTAACTCGTTAACGTTAGTATTATCTTTAAGCTTAATAGGGTCGTCGACGTCTTAGCCGGACTTATAGCGCTTAGATTTAACGAAGAGTAGATCTACTAGATTAACTACGTCCTAGTAGCTATTAGTAGTACCTAATACTTATATCTTAGTAGACGTACCCGTAGTAGTAGTAGTAGTAGTATTACCCGTAGATATAGCCTTCTAAGATAAGCTAATGTCGAAGATCTAAGGGGGTTAGTCTCGTTTATATTCGCGCTTCGTCTATAATAGGTCTTCCTTTAGCCGGCCGTTCTTACTAAGTAGTAGCTAGACTTCTAACTTAATAACCGTACTATTACTAGCCTTAACGGTACTAGTAGTAGACTTATCGCTTAGCTCTATCGTCTTAAAAGCCTTTAAGCTAGATAACTACTTATTACGCCTCTTAAGGAGCTAATAGTAAGGAGTAGCTATCTAATAAACGATAATCTCGATCTTAATCCTCGGTAGCTAGCCTATAGTCTTCTCGATATTAAATACGCCTAATATCTCGTTAATAGACTTAGATTAGAGGGTAGCTTAGGTAATTTCTAGAGGCTAGTACTTAGTACTAAACCTACCGATAAAGCTATAAGACTAGTAGTCTAGTATTACCTCGATATTATCGAACTTAGGCTTTATCGTTCGGACCTATAAGAGCTAGTCGATAAATTGTAGTACTAGCCGCTTCGTATAAGACCTCTCGTTATTAAAGGCGGTAAAGGTATCCTCTCTCTAGACGTCTTTAATAATAGTTATTACGTCTTACTAATAGTATTTCTATTTACTATTCTTTAAGACTAAGATCTACTAGATATAGACGTAGTAGATATACTATTTTATAGCTAGTTCCTTATCCTTAGCCTAGCCTACCTATTTAAGTCCCTTCTATATCTTCGGCGTACTTAGAGTACCTAGTACTTATAGTAGTAGAGGAGGAGGAGGACGAGTAGTAAAAGGTTAACTACTAGTAGAGGACTTAGTAATAATATTCGCCTTACGTTACCTAAAATCTTTCTAACGCTTAGCTTTAGCGTAATTTTATAAAGACGAGAAGGCCGTAAAGCTAGAGGGGCGTCGAGTAGGTACTACTATCGACTCGTACTAGAAGGTTATCTCCTCGAAGGTAACGAACTTAGGGTTCTATAGGCCGTAATTAGGGTAGTAAGTATAGTCGGCCTATAGGCCGTAGCCTATACTATTCTTAGTATAAAACGAACTATCCTCCTAGCGCTTATCGTATAGTATAGCGGCTAGTCCGTTTAGTAGTATTATTAGATAGTTAGTTAGGTAGGTAGTTAGTTAGTTAGATACTTAAGAAAGTAGATCTTATAAAGATAGGCTTAACGACGGCGATAATAGCGGTGGAGGTCGACGAGATAGTAGCTATTATATTAAAACGTCTTTAGGTACTACGGTAAGTTACTACGACTAAAGATCCGTTACTATAGCGGTAGTAGCGGTAAAGACGCCCTTAATCGTCCGTAATTATATAATATTAGAAGTTATATATAGACTAGTCTAGTTTAACTCGCCGCTAGCGCTATCGCTACTATACTACGGGTCCTACTATTTTATACCGCTAGGGTCGTAGTTATACTAGCGCTAAAGATAAAGTAGTACTAGTATACCTAGAGTAGTAATATAGTATAGAATATTAGGTACTCTCGTATCGACGATAGGGGCCTATACTATAAATAATAGCTTAAGTATTATACGAGTATATACTTACTACCTATAAGAGACATATAACTCCTTATACTAGCTTTATTATCTATCCCTACTATATATATAGGCCTATTCTCGTCTCGGCGCTACGGTATAACGATTAGACCCGAAGGGTATAAAGTTACCTACGAATAGGCTTAGGTACTACTACGATTAGCCGCGAATAGAGAGGACTAATAGGATACGATATACCTACTAGTCTTAATTAGCTCTAGCTTATAGGAAACTATAGAAGCGTAATTTATAGAAGGATACCGAGTATTTAGCTATTACGACTACTATTACGAGAGCCTATAAGTACTCTAGTACTTATATCTTAAACTCTATCTTAAACTCTATAACCTAGATAGTAGATCGAGATAGGCTCGAGTAGTATTACTACTACCCTACGACTACTATAGCTTTAAATAATATATCTAGTATTAATAGCTACCTATAGACCGCCTATTACCTTAGCTATAAACCCGTTATCTAGTAGTAGTATAAACTAAGGCTCGTCGCCGCCTAGGGTACTACTACTACTATATTACTATAGGTCGTCGTTATCGAATTCGTTACTAATAGGAAGGTAATCTAGCCTTATATCTAGCCTATTAGGCTTAGGGGTAGTAGGCCTTTAAATAATAGCTTATTAGTAGCTATAAATATGTCTACTATTACTTACTACGGTCTCTATACGCTCTAGTTATTAAGAGGTAGTACTTCTTCGATAGTAATACTAGCTTAAAGACGTTAATATAGGCTACGGCGGAGTACTATATATACTTACGGATAGATACGATAGTTATCTTTATTAATAGTACTACTAGATACTAGTGTCTCGAAGCCGTACTTAGCTAGTATAAACTCGTACTACTATATTATCTCTTCGGGTAGGTACTAGTCGATATCTACTTAGCTCTAGCGTTAGTAACTACCCTACTACTTAGCTATAAGTACTAACTTACTAATATCCCTTAAGTCCTCTTTTATCGTATTAAGCGCCTCTAGAGGTATATATTTTCTATAGTTAGTATTACTATAGAGTTAAGGGTAATAGTATATTCGAGTAGGTATACTACCTTATATATAAGGTCTATTCTTCTACTTCCTAATATAGTATATATTCTATATACGAATAAATTTAAGAATAGCCTCGCGAAGGATAGGTATATAGATATATACTATTATAATACAGTCGTACTTATTATCCTTAATAAAGTATCCCTACGAGTAAAGCTTATAGAAGTAGGCCCTCTAGCGTATAGTCGTAGCGGTCTACTAGCGCTACTAGCTCTTAATCCGTTAATTTATCTTACTCGTACTATATTAGAAGTAATCTATAAAGGTTAAAGGCGGCTCGTTATCTAGATAAAGTATTCGGCGTAGTATTATATAGGTATTAGTAGCGTAACGAGTCTCGGCGCTATAATCTAACTAAAGGATCTAAGGTCTACGAATATTAGTAGTATATCTACTCGTAATATAGTAGTAGCTTTACTTATATAACTCTAGTCTTAGCTACTAATATATACTAGTACTAAACCGATATCTACGTACGGCTAGTATACTTAATATATATCTATATAATATACCTTAATTATATATTAACTACCGTATATACCTAGATACTAAAGTATTTAAGCTTATAATAGGTATCTATAGACTACTAGTAGTTTATACTAGATAATAGAGTAGGCCTAGGGTTATACTCTTTCTCTTTATTACGCTTCTTATAGATACCCTCTAGATTTAGCTACTTTAATACCTTCTATATACGATCGTAGCTAATAATGTTATACCTAGAACTAAGTTCCGTATATATAAAGTTCCTACTAAAGTTCTTAATTTAACCTATATCGAGCTCTTTCTATATTACTATTCTTAATTACTTCTCGTCGAAAGGGTACTTATAGATAGGTAGTTACTTCTAAAGGCCTAGCTTTCTTCTAATCTTCGTAATCCTCGTTAGGCCTACTATAAAGCTATCTTATTCTAGTTCTTAGCTCGTCTCTTTATTAGTATTATAGGTTATATAGTAGGCGTAGATAATACGTCCTTATAACTACTTAGAGTCTATAAAGTTAGGCTATTAATCCTTTCGTATACCCTATACCTATAACTTATACTTTAAGGTTAAGTAGGAGATTTTAATATTGCCTTTATAAAGCGCCTAGAGAATAGCGAGATAAGCTATACTAGCGTTAGCGCTCTTAATAATCTAGTCCTACTATTTACCTATATTAACTAGTAAGCGTAGTATCTTCTACTTTAAGTATACTACTACTTAGTAGTAAGTAGAGTAGAGGAGGCTTAATTACGCGATATAGGTAGAGGACGGTAGAGGACGGCGGCGGCGCGACGATAAGGCGGTAAGATAGTAAAGGATATAGTATAGTAGAAAGCTAGTAACTTAATAATCTCGAGTACTACTACGAGTATACTATAAATAGGATTAGTACGTTATTATCCTTCTAGTTCTTTCGAAAGCGAAGTGTTATAATGTTTACTAGTAGTTTATAGTATTTACCCGTAGTAGAATCGTAGTTTTACTCGCGTAGAGGCTAATATTTTAGGGTCTAATATATAACGGTAATTAGAAAAGATAATATCCCGACGTTAGGTATAGGGAAACATTATTAAGTATGTTGGTAGCGGTGGAATCGCTATAGAAATCGACATTTGAGGTGATGTTTTGAAAGCTGAGGAAGCGGGGAAATTTGATTTAAGCTGTGGAAGCTTTCGCGCTCCGTCAGGTCACTCCACCTGTCCCGCACTTCCCCCAAGAACAGGGAACACCGGACAAGGATTCGTCAACCGCTCTGCGGATCAATCAATCAAGAGATCCAGCCGTCGAACAAGCTGCATTGGTCTTGAAGACAGGCGAGAAAAGCGTGCCTGGGTCAAGAGCAAGACAAAAGAAAGGCCAAAGCCACTCGAGTGCAATCTCGTTTCTCGTACAGGAACAGAACGACAGAGCAGACACTCTCTGGCCTCAGCACAGAACTGCTCGGATTCGGGACCCATCCTCAACACATCGGCGTTTTGACTCCACTTGTCTTATGTCGGAAGTCGGTGTGCCCGCAGGCCCGCGCGAGGCGAGCTACAGTCGTATTTCAAGGGCTACCATGGCATCACGACCTGCAGCCAAAGAGCGAAGTTCAAGCAGCATTGCAGTATACCAAGAACAATGCAACGTCACCTTCCGCGGAAACAATGCTGTTGAAGAGGAGTCCAAGAGGGTTTGAACAAGGTCAATCCTTCTCGCGGATGCAGCATTGCAGAAGCAAATGTCGGTCGCAGCGGCGTTGAGAGGCAACTCGAATGTACCCAAGGAGTTTGACGGGAACTTCTGGCCAGCAAGGTACTCCGACTTTCTGCATGGGCTTAAGGTCGAGAACGCTTTGGACCTCCAGGCTCAGCATCGCTTTCTCGCAGTATGTCGACACTCGAAGAAGAAGATGAAACACTTTTAGGGACCTACTTAGGTCGGCATCATTGCCTGGATCCTTCCTCGAACGGAATTCTCGCACATTGTTGAAACTGGATACTTTGATACTGGATGCTGTCTCCCGCGACCCTTCTCGGTTTGAATCCGTCATCATGACTTGAGCGACTCGTCGCCCCTGTAGATACTTATGGGCAACAGTTACGACTAAGATCGACTCTTCCTTCGGGGCCTCGAAATCGCTACAGGCTCCTTGGCATCTTTCTGGCTGTGGTGCTGGACTGAACTACCATGAGGCCCTGGTCTTTATTGGCTCGTTGCCATCGTCCTCGTATGTACTTTGAAGTATCATCACTTCAACTTGCCCAGAGGGACCCTCAGGAAGAGGGAGTGCGACAAGTATGTGAACCTGATCGCTTGCTGACGAGTGAAAGGCCCCATGCATCCTTTCGATCATAAAAAGTCACTTCGCCAATCTGAGTCGACCACGTTCTACCAGAGGCAGTGAAGGAGCGTGTACGTACGAAGGGTACAAATCAAGACACATACTGGACCCCTTCTGGTGTAAGTGACCAATTGACAACCATTGAGCAATCGACAACCAATGAACACTCGCTAAGGCTCAAGTACTCGATCACATGTCATCTCAATGAATCAGTCTCTATGGGCACCAACAAAAGCAGCGTTTCTCAGGGAAGTAGCTGAACTTATAATTCGCTATGCGGCCTTGTGTCGTAGCGGTATGGCTTCGGCCATGCCCCTTCCCTTTTTGCTCATTTGTGAAAAGATCTGAGTTCAAGCCTCGATATCTGCTTTCTTTTTGCTTCCTGAACAATCTTAGTTTCATTTCGTACAAGATCGTTCGATTGCTGCTCTCCGCTTAGGTGACGGCTCGATCGATTTCTCGCCGTTTGCAGGCCTTTTGGAGGGGACAGGTCGAATTGCAAGTTGGAGATGGGGCTCCACAGTTACTCTTGAGTCTTGACCAGCTCGAGGAGGAGCGATTCCGGAGTTGATACCCGAGTGAGGGTCAACTTCGAGCTCTTGCGATGTCGATGCCAAACCTTTCTCATTCCATGGCTGCGATTTGACGTGGGTGTCAATCACTTCGAGATGACGGAGAGAGACTCCCTGCTTGCACGGGCTTGGAGAACGCGATTGCTGGCGGTCCTTCCTGGCGTCTGCGATTTCGCATCGAGCCCACAACCCAGCTTCGTCTTTTGAGGCGACATCAATAACGCAATCACACACGAGATTTGAAAAGGCAGTATTCTCAAGTGCGATCTTCCAGCAATCCTTTCTCAACTTCATATCAAAAGATCAAGACTTCGTCCCATTTCTTATGCGATCTAGATCCTCATTGCTCTCCTCTCAAGCTGTTTTCTCTTCGACCTCCTGATGTTCCTTCATAGCCCGAGTCGAGATAGACGCTCTCACTTCTGAACAACCAGACAACGCCAATCAAACATCCGTTAGCAGCACGACTGTGAAAAGAAGGAGTTGGGGGACGTGAACTTCAAAATCCTTGTCCTTCGCGACCACACCCACCCGAGAATCAACCACGCCCTCTCCACCCATCAAATTCTTCTCACAAACATCACATGAACACCCAGTCCTCCAATCCCCTCCATCCACGTCCCTTCCATCAAAGTGCATACCATCCGTCATCAGCACGTGACACCCCCAAGATATACCTCACACCACCACAAAATCGCGCAATCCCCCGTGCCGGTGAGCGATTTCCCGCCCAGCGGTAGCACAGATGATCAACCATGATGGGAGGGGAAAAGGAGGGGGTTTAAGAAGAGCGATGTTGCTCATTTGGAGTAAGATGTTGCCATCTGTTCTGTTCTCTTGCCTAGAAATACGTCTTCCATCTCCTTCCTCATCATCAGCGCTGCTGGAAGCTGTTTGTTCCCCCCTTTCCTTCTCTTCATCCCTTCTCTGGGGTCTCGTCTGATATCATCTCGTTCCCTATACATATAAAGTCTTCTTCTAAATCTCATGTCGCTTGGAACGCTGCATCAAAATGATCAAAAGAAATGCGACAAGCCTCCGCCTCAAGCGATTCGGCCATCTTCCTCGTCTCTAATACGCACTCACACCAACCCACCGCCGTGGCACCCGTCCTGTAACATCCGGCGCTGGACTGGCCTCTCGTGGTGGCAACCAAATCTTGGCCCTCCCCTGCTCCAACTTACCCTCCCGTCGCATATTCATCTCCATGACGACAATGCGCAGGAAATCCGAATTTTCGCGAATCTCGCGCTGCCGGACACCTGCGGCGCCGAGAAGGGCCCTACCGGCTTCGGAACTCGGATTGGGCGAACGCTTAGGACTTCCGCCACCGCGCCTGCGACCGCGGTTATAGGTCTGCATTTGGATTGTGGGGGCATCCTCAATTGCTTCGGCGAGATAGGGAGCGTGGAGGGCTTGTTGGAAGGGCGCTTCCTGTTCTTCAAAGGTCAACGGGATGGGGTTGAGATATCGTCGCTCGGCTTCCGAGGGATATCCATCGGTTGCTGGCCGGATTTCTGAGCTGAATCGAGGAAAGAGGAATGGATGGGACCAGAGCATGTCGTCGATCGGTGGGGCCGCGTTGCGCGAAATCGCTGGGGATGAACTTGCCCGGCCAATGGACGAGATGGACTCCACAGCAGCCTTCTTGAGCGACTGCAGACTAGCGGTGAGATTCGACTTGAACGATGACCTGGGCTTCGACGCAGCGACGTTCTGCTTCTGCGTCGGCAAGAGAAAGTCATCATCCTCCGGCTCTGATCGCGGCACCAACGGATGATCAAACGCGCAGTCCTCAACCGTGGGCAAGGACCGCGACTTGGCCTTCAAGTTCTGGTAAGACTTGCGGCTTCGCAATGAGCCAGGCGTGGAAGGGCTACCCACAGAAAGGACGGATCGATCGTCCGCTTCCAACGACGGCATCGACTCGCTGGAGGCCGACCGCGCATTCAGAAATGCCGGGTCTGGCTCGCTGTCCCTCCTTTCGCCATCCTCATCTTCAAAATCCGTGTCCTCAAGCAGGATATTCAGCGCCGGGCTGCCATAGCTCGACGACTTGAGCGATGAATCGCTCTTCCAATCTTTGATCAACTCCTCAATGGAAATGCGTCGGTCGCTGCCCGGTCGTCTGCGATAACGGTTCGGCTTTCGCGGTGGTATGGCAGTGACCGCCAGCAGAGCGGCTACCGCAGGTGGTAGAGCATTGGGATCGTGTGCGGACGGTTTCCTGCGGCCGATGGGTAGTGTTTTGCTCCTGTAATCCGGCATCGCGTGACTCTGATCGGCAAGCGGTGACTCCGCGGCCAAAGCATTGGGAGACTTTGGCGCAGGTATGGCCACGGGTTCTGACTCTGTTCGTGTGGGCGATGCAGGTCGTGAGGTGACGTTAACGTTTGTCTTTGGCTTGCGCGCAGGTGATCGTCTCGCAGACCTCTCGTGCAAGCCGTCGGTGAGAGGCGGAGAGGAACTGTATTTAAAGGAGCGCGGGACTAACATGGCGGGCAGCGGAGGTCAAGGCCAGTGGTAGGTAATAATGTGGTTCCGGTTGGGTAAAATAAGCAAAGCGTGTCTCGTGAGGTGTCGGCGTCCGGCGCGAACGGTGCGGTCTGCTTGGAACGAGGCCCTCGCAGTGGACTGGCCACGGGCGCCCTGTGACGTCCGGTCGCTGGGAGGTTCGACGTTCGACGCGGTCTAAGCGTTTCCCACACGTAACAAATGGAGCTTAGGCTTGCGTAAGGGTCCAGCAAGCGTGGTATTACTCGATCGAAACTGCCGGGGTGTTGGAAGGGCGAAAAGTTGGCACAAAGGGCCGTCCTGGAGAGCGAGTGTCGGAGTCAAGATGGACAGGTGAGGTTGGAGGTCGAAGGAGAGTGAGACCGACGGCCACGAGGATGTCAGGCAGGCGCAGGCGCGAAGCGAGGAGTGACGGAGTGTGGGCAGATACCGAATTTGCTAGGGAGCGTCACCTGGAATTGCTAGGGAGCGTCACTTGATATCGGTTACTGAGGATATTGTAACGCTCTCAAATCTCGCTTTTTGATATCTATCTGCATAATGTCACAAGCAAAAGCATACTGCTGGTGTAGTAGTATGCTAAACTTTTCGTTCTTAATATTAAGTTATATAGAAAATTAATCTTAACTCCTCGCTTAAACCGAAAAATTATAGTCTAAATCCTAGTCTCTCCTAAAATTATAGTCTCTCTCCTATTCCCTTGCCTAAAAACCTAGGTTCCTTAAGGCTAGTTAAGTATAGATAAGTCGTTCTAGTTAACGTTCTAAGTAAGAGTAGCGCGCTAAGTCTAGCGACGAGTTATCGTATTATATATATTACTATTAAAGATCTAGCGGAATATATTATACTAGCTAGTACGGACGTAGCGAGGTAGCTTCTATTTAGGATATTAGTCTTCGTTTTAGATAATAATACTAGTAAAATATACTATAATACGTCTATTATTCTAACGCTAAGTTTAGATTCTATAGCTAATTACCTATAACTCGGTACGGACCTAATACTAGTTATAGCTATAAGGTATAAGCTCGTTAGTATCGAGACTAATAGAGATATTACTAGCGCTAGAGGGTATCGAGTCGTTTCTAGCCTAGTAGCTAATATACTTTAGTACGCTACGACCCTAGCGCTAGAGCTTACGACTAGATAGGAAGTTAGCTTTTCGTTTAGGACGAGGTAGGAAAGGCTTATTTATACTAAAGACTATTCTCGGTATAGGCGTTAATATTAGCGGCTAGCTTAATACTTAGATCCTAGCGGTTAGTATATACTATTACCTACTACTACTCCGTAGGCGTAAGAGTTAGCTACTAACGATCGATCTTAGCGATCTACTACCGCTCCTACGCCGAGTAGTTTAGGCTAGCGTTCGTAAAGCCTAGCTAAGCTTAATAGCTAGAAGCTATAATATCGTTATTAATAAAGAAGTTAAAGTTAAAGTTAAAGTAGAAGTTTTCGTTATATATAGGTCTACCTTAAAGGTAGAGGTATAAGAAGAGAAGAGGAAGAAAAGAGGAAAGGAGGTAGAGTTTTATACTTACGAGAGTAGCCTATACGTCGTTATAAGTAAGAAAGTAAGAATTTAACTAGCTAATAGCCTTCGTTTAAATCGAGTATATACGAGCCTATAATAGGTATATAATAGCTTATAATACGTAGTATATAGCCGGAATACCTATAATAAGGACTAAGTAAAGGAGTATTACGATTTCGTCTAGCCGACTATAGAGGCTAGGAGCCTAAGGTACTAATTACGTAACCGGGGTTACGTAACCGAAATTACGTAATATAGCCGCGTTTATATATATCGATTTCCTTCCGTCTCGTCTTTTAGAGACTTTCCTCCTTACGCTTCGTTAATATTAGATAGCCTATTAATCGATATCTTAATAGTACGAAGCGTTAAACTATTACTACGACTATATCGTAGAAATACTCTATCGTTAACGGACTATATACCGTACTAATTATACGCTAGCGCTTATAACCTTACGTAGATCTAACGCTATATTATCCTTTAATAATAGCTATCGGGCCTCTACTTATTAATAAAACTATTAACTACTCGTCTTACTATATACTACCTCCTCTAGTATAGCTAGTACCGCCGCTACTACCTACCTCGAAGCTAACGGCCGCTACTTTTAGCGTATTAGTACCTCTAAGGCTACCGCGAAGGCCTACTTTAAAGAATTATAGAAGAAGTATAATTAGGATAATAACCTTATTCTAGCCGATATATACGACCTTATATATATATACGAAGAGGCTATCGATAGTCTTATATCGTTAGGGAACTAGTTCGGCCGCTCCCTAGCCGATATCGATAACTAACGCTAGAACGCCGAGTAGTAGGCTTAAACCCTTTAGAGTTAACTAAATACTTTATAAGATTAGTATACTAGCCTATAGGGTAAATACTAGAATAGGGTTAAGTAGTATAATAATATATAAGGCGCCCTAAACGTTACTAACTCGAACCTAAACTAAGTAAACGAGGATAACGCTAAACTCTATATAGTTATCTAGACGAAGGAAGACTAGCTAGTATAGGCCTAAGCCGCCGCTATAGCTATACCGCCTACTAACGACCCTTTAACGATTCCCCTTAAGAAGGATAAGAAGAAGGTTAAGGCTACCGAGCCTAATAACTCTAACTCGTCGTCTAGCGATAGTAATAGCGATAGCGATAAACGCCGCCTAGCGTTCCGTAATCCTTTTAAACGCCGCTTACGACGCTCTTCCTTACTAAGCGACGATAGCGAATCCTCCGATAACTTAGACCGCCTATACTATAAGAGTAAAGATAAATCCGAGAAGCTACCTAATCTAGAACTCTTCGATAGTACCTAAGCGAAGACTAAGCCCTTCCTTACCGAGCTCTACTTTAAGATATATATTAATAGTAACTAATACCTAATAGATAAGAGTAAGATTATCTATATATACGGAAGAACTACCGGTAAGGCCCGTAACCTTATAACGGACTATATTATACGTAAGGATAGTAGTAGTAAGATTAAGATTAAGCTTAAGAAGTTCGATAACTTTATAACTATTATCTAAGACGCCTTTAGTAACCTAGACGAGAAAGCTACCGCTCTTAACGACCTTCGTAAGCTTAAGTAAGGGGGTAGTAATTTCGCTATCTACTACGCTAAATTTATACGTATTATAGCTATTCTAGGCTATCGTAGTAACGTACGACGCTACGCCCTCTACGAAGGCCTATCTACTAAACTAAAGGACGCTATAGTAATATAGGAGGATATACCTATATTATTTAATAAGCTTACTCGTAAACTTAATAAGGCTAATAATAGAATCCGTACCCGCTAGTAGGAGACTAACTATATTACCGCTAGATATACGCCTAAGAGTATCTTTAATATTAATAATAATAATAACCTACTATACGCTAGCGGCGGCGGTAGCGGCTTTAGAGGTAATACTATCCTAGCGCCTACTTAGTCGTTAACGCTAGCTACTATTAATACTCTACGCTAACCCTTACTTACTCCTATAGCTCTAGCTCCTTACTACGACTTAGACGCTATAGACCTATCTATAATAAAGACTAGCCTACGTAGCTTACTATCCGACGCCGAGAAGTAACGGCGCTATTAAGTAGGCCTCTATACCTACTATAGCGAGTCTAGCTATTACGCGAGCGCTACTACCTACCTAGCCCTTATACGCTATAACTAACTACGCGCCGCTAGTACTACTCGCGTTAACGAGGTAACTACCGCTACCTTAGATACCTCTAGCGACTCTAGTAAGTCGGAAAACTAGCTAGCCCTAATCGAAGTTATAACTAGGCGCTCTCGTTACCGAAGTTAATACCTATCGAGTTATCTACTAATAGTAAGAAGAAGAAGAAGAAGAAGAGAAGTAAGCTAGTATAGAAGCTAGCGTTAAAGATTAGCGATATTACCTATATAGATAACGGCCTAGTACCGAATACCGACGAGAAGTATCTTATAATACCCTATAACCTTATTTTAAATAACTTAGAATTACGTACTACTTAATATATAATTAATAGCGGCTTAATAGGCTCTACCTTTATAGACTTAGACTTCGTACGTACCCTTACTAATACTTAACCTATCGCCCTTAAGTATCTACGCCGACTAGAGGCCTTTAACGGCTACTACGCTAACGATATTACTTATATCCTTTACGCCGACCTTAATATTAATAGCTACTATAAATACCTTATTTTCTACGTTACTAAGCTCGGCTACTACCCCCTTATCTTAGGTAAGCCGTAGTTAATAAGATATAACCCCTCCGTCGCCTAGTATAGTAATATAATAACCTTCGAGTCGCCCTTCTACCGCTAATACTATAACCCTTACTAGACTATCGTCCGCGCCTATAGCCTCTATAGAGGTACTACTACCCTATATACCGAACTATCGCTACTAAAGTTTAATATTATTAGTAGCGACCTTAGTACTAACGATCTACTTACTAAGTAGATACTCCGCTATTAAGCTTAACGTAATAATAATATATCGTTACTACCGAAAACTACTACTACTTACGCCGATATCCCTACTAAACTATAATACGTATCGTTACCGCTACTTATACTATAGCCCGATATTAGGCGCCTAGCGCCGCTTAAGCTAGGTAATTATTAAGTATCTATCGTTAGCGCGGCTAGCTTCTATAACCTAGCCTAGAAGAAGAACTATCTCGTCTTTACTATCTCGCTTAAAGAGATTAAGTAGGAGATAGCTTAAAGGAAGAGTATCGACCTAGCTACTAAAGTACTAGCCTACCTATATTACTATTTACCTATATTTAGTAAATAGGATACTAATAAGCTACCGCCGTACTATAGGCCGAAGGATTACTATATCGACCTAGTACCTAATAAATAACTAATATATAAACCGCTCTATTTAATATTATAGGAGGAGCTTAAGGTTCTACGTAACTATCTAAAGGATAACCTTTCTAAAGGATTTATTCGCGCGTTATACTCGCTAGTATCGTTACTAGTACTATTCGTAAAGAAACCTAGTAGTAGACTACGCTTCTACGTTAACTACCGTAAACTTAACGAGATTATAATTAAGAACCGATATCCTATCCCTTTAATTTAGGAGACGCTAGACTACCTATCGAAGGCCGTTATCTATATAAAGCTAGATATTATCGCTACTTTTAACCGAATCTATATAACCGAAGGCGATAAGTAGAAGACTATATTTAGGATATATTACGGTCTCTTCGAATATACTATTACTCCTTTCGGGCTTTATAACGCCCCGTTAACGTTCTAGAACTATATTAACGACGCCCTCTACGAGTACCTCGACGTCTTCTATATAGTATATCTTAACGACGTCCTTATATACTCTAACTTAGTCGAGGAATACCGATAGTACGTCGATAAGGTACTAGCTACTCTAGGCCGCGCGGGCCTATAAGTAGACGTTAGTAAATCCGAATTTAAAGTTATCTCTATTAAGTACCTAGGCTTAATTATTTCTACCGAGGGTATTTATATAAACCCCGAGAAGGTCGAAGCGGTATAGTAGTAGCTAATACCTTATAACGTTAAGGACGTCTAGGCGTTACTTAGATTCGCTAACTTCTACTATCGGTTTATTCGTAACTTCTTACGTATCGTCCGTCCGCTTACCGAGCTTATAAGGAAAGATACTACCTTCGCCTAGATACTAGCCTACTAGTTAGCGCTCGACTACCTCTAGACTACCTTTATAATAGTACTAGTACTAGCCTACTATAACCTAGAGCTACTAATCCTCGTAGAGACTAACGCTTCTAACTTCGTTACTACTAGAATCCTTTTATAACTCTATCCGAGTAAAGACTCTACTAGTACTAGCGAGTAGAAGCCTATCGCCTTCTTCTTAAAGAAGATATAGGGCGTAGAGCTAAACTACGAGATCTATAATAAGGAGCTACTCGCTATTATAAAAGCCTTTAAGCTCTAGCGGTCCGAGCTAGAAGGCTATTAGTTAGACGAACCTATCTATATACTTACTAATTATAGGAACCTATAGTACTATATAACTACTAAATAACTTAACCGTCGCTAAGCTTAGTAGAGCGAGTTCCTTAGCCGCTTTAACTTCGAAATCGCCTATCGCCCTAGCCGTTAAGGTACTAAACCTAACTTAATAATACGCTACTTAGTTAACCTACTCTCTATAGGCGATATTCGGCTTATATAGTAATAGTAAACTATCCTTAAGCCGTATAACCTCTACGACGACGTCCGCTATACCGTTTACCTCGCTATAATACGCCTAGCCGCCGCCCGCTTAACGAAGAGTAATATAAACTCTTAGGGTTAGAGTTAGGGTTAGGGTTAGGGTTAGGGTTAGGGTTAGGGTTACGAAGATAAAGTAAATAATATACCGTTTAAGAGCTCTCTTAGCGCCGAATCCGCCTACTAGCGTATCTAGACCGCTTCCTCGATAGATAAGCTTATATAACGAGTCGCTAAATACCTTATAGACGGCTCGACGCCGAGCGACCTACTACTATCGCTATTAGATAGCTATATCTACTATACCGCTAGAGGTAATATACTCTACTTTTAAGACCGCCTCTATATACTCGATACGGATACTACGTTATATACTAAGATTATCTAAAGCTACTATAACCCTCTATTTATAGGATACGCTAGCTATAATAAAACGTTTTCCCTACTATACTAGAGCTACTACTAGCCTAAGATACGAGAGGATATAGACCGATATATAGGTAACTACTATACGTACCTATATACTAAGTCGTTATAGTAGTTAAAGTATAGGCTTCTAAAACCTCTACCTATACCTACTCGCTACTAGTAGTACCTTACTATTATAACCCGGCGCCTATAGACTAACCTACCTATAGTCGCTAAGTAGGTAATAGAGCTAAAGAGGGGTTACAGGCGATGGATCTTAATAGAGGATGTAACATAGCTCTATTAGTAGGTTCGGATATACGGAGGTATTCGTATATATAGAGGTGCTTCCGAAGGAAGCTATAAAAGAAGAGAAGAAGTTTAGTGTACAGGATTTTACTATATCTATCTGTGTCGCATAATGTATAAGAAGCTAGTCGTGTGTATATAAAGTAGGTGTCGTAATAATAATAAAGGTACTTGCAGCTCGGAGGTTAAAGGTAGGCGCTAGTAGCCTCGGCATTTGCTATAGAAGCTAGCTAGCCAGCCTATACTATCGATTTTATTACTAGACTACTAGATAGCCGAGGATTTAACGTAATTCTCGTAGTAGTTAATAGGCTTATAAAGATATAATACTTTATTCTAATAGTCTACTCGGATAGGTAGTTAGCCGCTACCTTCGTCGCCTACGCCTTTATCGATAATATTTAGAAACTCTATAGCCTCCCTAAATTAATTACCTTAGATAGAGGTAGTTAGTTCGTATCCTTATTCTAGCGCTACGTCTACCGCCGACTTAGAATCTAGTATAACCTATCTATAGTACGTTACCTATAGAGTAATAGCTAAACTAAACGCTTTAACTTTATTATAGAAGCCTACCTACGCGTATACGTTTACTACTAATAGGACGATTAGGCTAACTACCTCGCGATAGCTAAGTTTACTACTAATAACGCTACCTCTAAGACTACGTAGATATCGCCCTTTCTCGCTATATATAGCTCTTATCTACGCTTTAGCCTCGAACCTAATACCGCCGCTACCGCCCCTTTAGTTATTAATAACGACGCTAAGCGCTTAGTCTAACGATTATAAGAGATAGAGGAGTACCTATTAGAGTAGATAAGGTATATATAAGCCTATATAGAAGAGATAGCGAACGTATACCGATAGCCCGCGCTAGCCTATATAGACGGCGATATAGTCTTCTTATCGCTTAATAGGCTTACTACCTAGCGGCCGAGTCTTAAGCTCGAGAACCGCTATACTAGACCTTTCGAGATTACGTAGAAGGTATTACCCTATACCTACCGTTTAAAACTACCGCCGTTAATAGACGTCTACGATATCTTCTATATTAGCCTACTTACGCTAGCGCTATATAACCCCCTACCTAGATAGAGTAATAATCTACCGCTACTAGTCGCTATCGATAGCGAAGAAGAGTAAGAATAGTATATCTACGCTATTATCGACTTACGGCTTAATAAGCGAAGAAAACGATTTAAATATAAAGTCTACTAGCTTAGTTATAATATTAAAGAGGTAACGTAGGAACTAGTAGATAATATTATATACGCTAGTAGCGCTATCGCCGCCTTCTACCGCTAGTACCTATCTAAACTAGTACCTAAGGGGTACTAGCTTACGCTGCTAGCCCTCGTCGACGCCGCTAAGGTCTTATAGTTAGCTAGTATTACTACTACGCTAAGGACGACGCTTACGAAGGGGGGGGGGTATTATTATAATTTTATCTAGCTAACTATAGAGGCTAGGAGCCTAAGGTACCGATTACGTAACCGGGGTTATATAACCGAAATTACGTAATATAGCCGCGTTTATATATATCGATTTCCTTCCGTCTCGTCTTTTAGAGACTTTCCTCCTTACGCTTTATTAACATTAGATAGCCTATTAATCGATATCTTAATAAGGAGGAAGTAAAGCTTCGTTTAAGCTAGAGTCCTAGGAATATATCTAGACTTTTCGTTTAAGACGAAAACTTAAGCTATAAAATCTCCGTAGATATATAGTATTTTTAAAGGGTTTACGCCCTAAGCTAGTAGACTACCTCGCTCTAATATAGAGAAAGCTCTCGTTTTAAACGAGAGCTTATCTTCTCTATAGTATAAATAGTAAGCTAAATAATATATATATAGAGCGAGTTAAGGCTCGGCTTAGATAATAAAACTATAGATCCGCTAGTATTAGTACTTAGGGTAGAGGTATTTAAGGATTTAGCTAAGACGAGAAGCCTATATACTACTACTACTATATCTACGGTTAAGACGAGAAACCTAGATATTAATAATATTATACGTAATAATAAGGAGGCTAACCTATTCCTAGCTAGTATAGGGGATTCGTTTAAGACGTATATCCTATCTACTAGTACTAGAAGCTCTATAGTATCTATCTTATCGGTTAAGATAAGGAAAGTATCTATAATATCGACGGTAGTTATTACTATAGATAATACTACGATAGCTAACTCTACGTTTAAAACGAGCCTAGAAACTAGTAGTTCTACGATAGCGGTAGCGGCGGCGGCGGCGGCGGCGCCTACTAGACGATAATATTTTAAACGGTTTACTACTACTACTATTATTACGAGCCTCGAGTAACGTACTTAACGAGATATTATATATTCTTCGAAAGCTAGGTAAACTACTCCTCTCGCTCTTTAGCCTATATAGCTTCTTATTATCGACGGGTTCCTCTTAGAGCTCGTTTACTACAAGCCTTCTTCGCTAGTTATACTATCGGCTATATTAGTAGCTCCGTCGATAGCTATAGAGGTATATTCTTATTATTCGTTTTAACTAGAGCCTAGGCTAGATCTATAGTATTCGTTTAAGATAGAGCCTATACCTACGCCTATACTATAGAGGGCGTAGTAATATTACGATCTATAAGCTCTACGAAGAGTCGTTTATAACGGTTACCGTATATTCTAGTACCTAGGCTAGTTTATCGTCGTACTATACGAGTAAGGTTATATTTAGTAATACCTCGTTTATTATAATAAGTCTTAAGAACTCGTATATCGCTAATATCTCTCTCTTACTCCTCTTCTTCCTCTTCTTCGTTTAAAATATTTATATACTAAAACTTATTAAAATCCTTCGGATCTAGCGGCTTATTTATATCGAGGCGTACTTCGATAAGATAGGAATACAGCCGGCTAGTTATCCTTATATATATACCTATATACGGGCGGAGCGCTCTTATAGTAAAGGTATCTATTTCCTCTAGTTCTATATCTTCGTTTCTAACGACTTCCTATTACCGCTACTTCTTACGCTAACGACGAGCTACTTATACGAGAGAGTATTATTCTAGAGTCTCGGTTATAGCGTACCTAAAGATCTTTCGTAGTAAACGATAAAACTTTATAGGTAGGCTAAGCTATACTTCCTCTATCTTATCCGAAAGGTATTAAGTTAGTTTAGACGTCTAGGTATTCTACTATAGAAGTAGCTTTTCGACGAGACCGAGAAGATTAGAGCGAGAGGTATAGAGCTAACGTTTAATAGCGCTATATACGCCTTTAACCTAGGATATTACTCGGAGGCCGTACTAAAGTTCTCGGTTAAGATAAAAAGCTATAAGGTACGGTAAGAAGTCCTCGTAGAACTATTCTCGTTAAAGGTACTCGTATCCGTCGGGCTAAATCTTCTCTAGCTCTATATATACCTTCTTAAAGGCTTCTTCGTTTAGAGCGAAGATTATAGTCTTAAATATATTAATAAAGTCGATCGTTATCTCGTCGTTAATCTAGTTCCCTTCTAGATCTTTAGTATCCTTAATCTATAGAAACTTAGAGCGAGTATACGTAATAACGTCCTTCTAAAAATACTATAAATAGATCTAGATAGAGGTATCTAGAAATACCGTCTTAATCGTAGAGAGGTACGCTCGATCTCGGTTATAAAGGATAACTAAAGGAAAGTTAATCCGTTCTTTACGAAGAACTTCTCGTATACGACGAAAAACCTAAAGGAATTCTACCTCGTCTTCGCTCGTAAAGACTACTAACCCTAGCTAGATTAACCGATTTAAGCCGTAAGTAGTAATAATATTATAGATAGGACGCTTATAAGTATTCGTCTTATACGTATTATTAATAAGAAGGGCTTACGGGAATCGTCGCTAGAACTTAATATAGTCTAGATAAATAAAGAGGATTCTTTCTAGGTTCTCGTTCTTATCGAGATTCTTCTTTACTCGAAATCCTTCCTCTTTAAGACGCGCGAGTACTACGGAAGCTATACTTTACTCGTAAAGGATAAGCTATTAGTATCGCTATCGAATATTATTAATATCCTTTATCGTTTAAGATAAATTAGGGAACTTCTTTTAAATCGAGACTAGTATTTACTTCGGAGTAAAGGAGTATTAGCTTCTATAGAGGACCTTGTTTATAATAGCTTCTTCTCGTTTAAGACGACGAGTAAAAGCGGCTTAGCTAGCGGTTCGGAGTAGATAGTTATAATATTAGCTAAGACGAGTATATATAATACGTATTCTCTTATCTTTCGACTCTCTAATATACTATAGTTTTATCGGATAGTATAACTTATACGACGACGTCTTCTAGCGACGCTCTTCTAGCTTCTAGTTATTCTAGGTATAACCTCTACGTCTATAACGAATAACCCTTCGTACCTATCCTTTCTTATTTCTCGTTAAATCGATAATAAGCTTATACCCGCGCTCTTTCGTAAACTAAGTTATAAAGTCTTTAAGCTCTTAAAATATTTTAAATATATCTTTAGGTAGCGGCGGAGCTTAGAAGAGTTATTTAGGTTCGTCTAAGACGTTAGAATTAAGATCGGAGTTATAGCCTAGCTATATTAGCTCTTCTTCGTCTAGGTTAATATCCTACTCTTCGATACTACTCTACTCTTAGACTAGCTAGCTATAGAGAGTAGCTACCGTATCTTCGTTTAGGTTAAGAAATTAAGGATTAATAGTAGCTAGCTAGCTACTTTAGATAACTACCGTATCTTCGTTTATTATAATAGTATTAATCTATCGTAGCTAGCTATAAAGGATAGCTACTATATCTTCGTTTAAATCGAGGAGTTAAAAGTTAATCTAGCTTAGCTAGTTTAGCTAGCTATAAAGGACGTCGTTAGCGAGGAATTACTCGAAGAACTCTATATCGAAGTCGAAGTCTTCGTCTATATCGAAAAGCTATATAGACTCGTCTATATCGATAGTAGATATAGATATATTAGCTAAAGAGATAGATTCGTTTAAAGTAAAAGGAAAGTAAATAGAGATTATAAGAAGATACGCGTATACGCGATTTAAAATCGCGTATATAGATCTATATAGTATGTATAGATCTATATAGTAGAAATTAGTACATATGGGAGGTAACGCTCCCTAGCAATTCCAGGTAACGCTCCCTAGCAAATTCGGCAGATACCGCACCAAGTCGCAGGAATACGTTATGCGCGGGATGCGATCGTTGCGGGAGGGAGGCGGGAGGGCGGAAAGGGGACAGCGTGGTTGGGCAGCGGTACCTTTAGAGTCGACTGATAAGAAATACCAACCAAACTCTCCGGTCGGATTGGTGATGCTGTGCATGCGCCGGGCGTTGCGCAGCTCTCCGTCGTCCTCCCTGCGTCGGAGACTGTTCGTATCATTCCATATTGACGACGCCTGCGCGTCCAGCGGCTGCGTCTTTGTTGTCGCTGTCGCCGTCGTGGCAGCGATGAATGACGCACCCCTGCGCGAGGCACACTCTGTCCTTCCTTGTTGGATCTTAGCCCGCGGCAGCGATGCAGCATTTGAATGCCGGGTACGCTAGATTCTTCTAGCGTTGATCGTTCTGACAGATAATAGCTGGGCGATGATTGGTGGCGCGTGGGACCGGATGTCGCTCTGTCTTCTGCAAGGCGACGCGATGTGAGCCATCCAGCTCTTTCCACATCACCGATGTCTTGCACAGAAGAAGCAACTGCAGTTCGCCATCGCTCTTGCCGCAAGCTGTGAAAATCTCAGCGCGGTGGAGGCGAGCAAAAGTCTTCGTGAATTGCCCGCGTGGGTTTGCAGGCATTGCGACGACGGGCCCTCAGGAAGATGTCCGGCAACCCGGTGCTTCTTCCTCGGATCACGCCGCGACTTCCCCTTGTGCTTCACTTTCACTGCCTTCCCCACAGCGCCCAGGACAGCAATTCTGCACCCCAAAAGCTAGCCATGGGACTCGCATGCCGCTTTGGGTGCACCGCATGAGGCTGCCGACCTGTCAACACATCGTGTCCTGGGAACAGGAAGGAAGGCGAGTGGCCAGAGATAAGCTCGCGGGAGCGGTGCAGCCGTCGTGCTACCAATCCGACGGTTTCTCTGGGCGACTCGAGCTTCTCCGTGGGTGAGATACGTTCACGTGACAGCGTATCGAAGGGCGATGGGAAGTCTATTAATGCTCCGTGGAACCTCACTTCTTGGGACGACCGTTGAAAAGCAGAAGAGACAGCAGTCCAGACTTCCTGTGTTACCACGGAGTCATTGTTCGCCAAGCCGCATTGGCAGTCTCAACACGGCAAAGGCACACACGACTACTGCTGCCCGACTCAACAACGCATCATAGACCACGCCAAAGCATCACGCACTTCGTCCTGGCTAGCTGGCGGTAGCTGCAGCACCGGGGTCAAGACCGCCCATGGGCAAGTAAACAGGCCGTGGACCTCGCCTATCTCGACACCGCCAAGTCTTGCCCGACCGCTCATCAAGATTTCCATCCATCAAGACCGACTATTAGATGAGGGAAGCATCGAAACTATCCAGGAAACCATCACCACAAAAAATGATTGCAATACCGATAGTGTTGTCCTCTCCTCAGACTGCTCGAGATCGGCCCTGGACCTCCCCAGCTCTGCGAACGCTCAACCAGGACAAGGTCGGCTTCACATGCATGCATAGCCAAGGTGACGACATCCGAACGTGAGCCTAACTAGGCAGGTGTCGGACTCGTTTTCTACCGGACTCTGTTACCAAAACTCGCCGTATCCACAACTCATATACGGCAAAACGAGGCCATGAAAGTGATGTGATCCCGAGATAGGCAACTCTCGGGTACGGAGGCCGTTCGGATGGGCAGACCGACTCTTGCGTGCTACGGCTGCTACGGGTATATCCACTTCTATTTCATCTCTCTCACCGGATCAGGTGATGGAGGACGGGAACGTTCGGTCTCGCGAACCTTCCTGTGAAGAAGCCGTGATCCTGAACATCCCCGCGAGAGCTTCTTCTGGCCTGCCATTCACCCAAAAAGGTAGGAGAAACGGCAAGTACTGACCGATCGTAGACACGCATTGCCAACTTCGACGAAAGCCCACGTGCTCGACCAGTCTACGAACTCTTCACCGAGTTGACAAACGACTATGAGTCTTACCAACACCTCACGGCGAGTGACTCCATGAGCACGAGCAAAGATAGGCAAGTCTTCGGCTCATCGTTCAGCAGAGCGGTCAGCGTTTCACCACCGCTTTCATATGCTACGCACGCTAGTCGAGCACGTGGGCGACTACTGAGTGAAAGGAAAAAACTTCAATGGTATGATGTCGACGATGGAGTTGGAGCGTTGATGCCGCGAGACGAAGACCAGCGTGGATTTGTGTGCACGTGCATTGTCACCAAATTGGCCGACGGCGAAGGGTACTTTGACCGTCGGCGAAGTGGTTTCGGCCGGTCACCTTGCTGGATGCTACGAGGTCACAATGAGGACCCGACCAGCACGCGAATGGACAATGACCTCTTTAATGAACGCCTTGTAAGACGGAACACGAGATGACCAAGCACACCGAAAAGAAATGATGTGGCATAGCAATCAATAGCATCCTGAGTGAGTACATGTGCATCTGTCGTATTTGATAATAATATCTGGCCAGCCACTTCATCACACACACCTATCTAAAGCCAGCTATAACCGTCCCTTCTGTCTGATACATCAACCACTACTCGTATTTGATCTCCTCTTCAGCAGTCGAGGCGGCAGCATCGGTGCTCACCCGAGAACCCTCTTCTCCCACCGAAGCAGCAGATTCAGATGTCCTCGGCCAGTGCTTCCCAGCGGTAGCAAGGACGGCATCAAAGTCCAGGTCTTTCGTAAACCACCTCTCTCGCCTTGTCGTGGCCCTTTGACCCCCTTCCAGAGCACTCCGCGCGGCGCGAGTCGTGCGAGCCCGCTTGGCTTTTCGACCGTCTGAGGTGAGGAGGTTGAGTCGCTCGCGCTGTTCTTCGAGCGCCTGGTCGTGCTGGACGATCGAGCGAACATAGGGTGCCAAGTCCAGAGCGATCGTTTCGAACGCACCGTCAAAGGCGGATTGCAGCATGCCAGGGTTAGAGAGCGAGACTTCAGCGGGTGCTGAAACGGCGTCGAAGCAGCTGAAGGCATGTCGTGAGAGACACTCATCGCGAATATTCGCTTTGAGTCGCGTTGCGTTCGCGATGATTTGGTCTTTGGTCGGAGCTGACTGGTCCGTGGATCCGAACATCTGGAAAGCATAGAGGGCCATGGACACCATGAGCTGTCCAGACATCCCGCTGTAGTCGATCCTCTCATCTGTCTGCAGGAAGCCGAGCCCTTCGATGTAGTTGCCACGGGCCTTCTCGGGGAGCTCTGGCTGCGTGGGATCGAGAGGTGCGGTCGCTGGTAGACCAATGGAGCAGCTGGAGTCCGCCGCACTCAAAGCGTCTGCAAAGGCAGCCATGCTCTTGAGAGACGTAGATGCTGGAGGTGCATTCTCGGCATCAGGCGTCCAGCCCAGAGCAGCTACTGGCTCGACAGTAAACTCTTCCCAGGCCTCTGATAGAGTCTCTTCAATTGTTGACCCAGACTTCGACGCCACTCCCATACCTTCTTGGTAGGTGCCATGACTGACCACGCGTAGGGTTCTGCCGCGCTCGTCCTTGTCTGATCCAGGCGGCCAGCGTTGGTATATCCAGCTCAGACCTTCACGAGGATCTCCAATTCCCATCTGGCACCAGAAATCGAGCTCCATGATGCTCGCTCGAAGGTCATGGCTGTTCCTCTCGTACAAAGCCGTGACTGCGTTGCGTGGAAGAAGGTGACCTTCGGTAGCGGCAATCAGTAGCATGTAGTCAGATGCGAGATCTGTCGAAGGTGTCGTAAATCGCAGGATCGCATGCGTTGATATGGCATTGAAGGGAAACATGTCTTCGTCGTTGCAGGTCATGATGAATGGTCTCTTCGAGGTCGTAATGAGCTTGATGATGGTGCTCCAAAACTCCTTGTCATCTTTGAAGAGGACGTCAATCTCTTCCAGCAAGATGAGAGACTGTTGTTGGTCTTTCGGTTGCTTCTTGAGGGCCTCTTGGACATTTTTCAGCGTCTTCTCCTTGACCACATTCTTGGGCTCCTTGGGCTTAGCTTTGGCCTTCGTTTGTGGCTTGAAGAAAGCACTCATCTTGCCCTGCCTGCCACTCTGGAGGTCCTTCTGGAATGCCTCCTCGATGCGGCTCGGCTCTTCTGATGACGACATTTCAGCAGATTCAATGCCGTGATGCTTGACAAGATGATTCTCTGTCATGTCGCCAACCCTGTCCAGAACGTCGCGCCCACTTCTCCGCTCACTGGAGGAGATTTCGAAGACCTTGTAACCCATCTCTTTGGCAACCGCATACGCTGCAGCGCTTTTGCCGCAGCCAGATGGGCCGCTCAAAAGAACAGCGTTTTTGAGCTTAGTATGATCATCATGAATGACCTGGACGACGCTTTTCATCGCTCTTGGATTGCCAGCCGAACTCGAATCCTCATCATCGTTAATCTCGCTCATCTCGTTCGTCTCTTCGTCACTGTCAACCAGAAAGTCGTCGAGATCATCAGGCCTCTTCTTTCGTTTCTTCTTCGGCTTCTCTGGCGCTTTTGAAGAGGCCGGTTTGACAGAGAGCGGCGCTCCACCGCCGACTGTCTGCACGGAAAGCATTCTTAACCAATCTTTCAGGATGGACATCCCATGTGATGGTTGCAAGACCTCGGCAGCACTCGCAGGAGCGTACTTGGAGGTCCACGACTGAGACTCTCCCTTGAGCTCATCGAACGCTGACATCGAATTGGGAATCCTGTCGAATAGGGCTCTGAGCGCTGGATGTACAGCAAGTTGCGATGATGTGAGGGAGAGTTCATCTTCAACAATAGAGCTCAGGGGGACCGAGAGTTGTTTTGTGACTGCCTCAGCGATCTCTTCACCCGAAATCAGGCGGCGTTCAGGAAGTATGAGGTCTTCACGAGGTTCGAAGAAACCATCTGGCCGGACTTTTCTCTCTTCTTCGGCAGTAAGTTGGGAGGCGTATTGCGAGAGAAGAGAGTGTTCCACGGGTAGGGTAAGCCGGGCTTGCTTGCGCTTCCGTTTGTGATAGAGTCTTTCGAACGTGTCGGCGTTCATGGGCTGCTTAACCCAGTAGCTATCGGATCCACGAACATGCACCCAGTCTTTCGGTGGAAATGGCGGGTCCTTGGCACCGGGATGCTTCACCATCAATCTATCCTTTAAGAGTGCAGAATCAAACGCTGGTGCGTCCCTCTGAACATACGGGCGGTCTTGGAAGGTTTGCTTTCGAAGTTTGCCGGGAGTTACTGCGGATGCTTTACGGGGCGACTCCTGTTTTGGCGGCGCTGACTCCTTCTTTCCAACGAAGAAAGGATGTGTGGGTTTGGGCTTTTTGGGCGTACGCTTTCTCGGGGTCTTCCTCACCTCCTCGACTGCATATCGCTCCTGTCCGCTGAGAAGGCGAGTGATTCTATTACCGACCTCCGCGCGGGTGGTATCATCTTTGCCATAGCTGATCGAAACGAGAAGATGCTTTGTCACTGAGGAAGTGGCCGCTTTCCGTTGTCTCGTACGTCTCTTGGGCTCTTCGGGCGCATCCTCCTTGGGTTTGAGTGTCTTCGACGGTGGCGAGCTAAACTTTCCATTGGCATTGAGTTTCAAGAGCTTCTTAGGAGGTGTCTGGGGCGCCAGAACTTCCTCGCTCCGGTGTACCGATACATGCGTCGAGGGCGAAGAGGCAGAAATAATGACCTGAGGTGAATAGTCGCCTTCTCCAAATGGAGGCGGAGTACTAGGCTGCTCTGAGCCGACCTCCACCGATTCGGTCTGACTGGTCCGGCGACGTTTCCTTCGATCATCGTTCAAGTCTGGCTCGGATGTGCACAGATTGACAACCTCAGGCTCGGGCTTCTCGACTGGCTTGGGATTGATGATCTCGCCCAGCGTCTTCTGGCTCTTTTTCTTCTCTCCCGGCTGATCTTTCTTCACCTTCTTCCTTTTACAGTTCGCTCTCTTGGGCTTCTGTTCATAATCGCTGTCTTCGTCATCTCGGGCGTCTGGAAGGGCTTCTTCGTCTGGATTGGTGGTAGACTTCTGCTCGTTGCCTGCACGCCTCAGCTACTCCCGTCACATGAAAGCTCTGAGAATACTCACCCTTGGGTCGCGTAAAGAATGGGTGGAGGGCTTTGTCGCCTTCTGCGCTCATGGCAGATAGAACAGTCGCTGCGGCCATTCATCGGACTCTCTCATGCTTGTATACACTCAAGCGGTGTATCGCAATGGTTGGTGTCGTGTAAAGGGCGTGGGTGAAAGAGAGCACATGAAAGTGTCGAGTCGTGAGGCTCAACTTCAGATGACGCGAAGTCGCGCGTAGGTCGCGCCGTAGACTCTCGGCAGGGCCCGCAGCGCAACTCTAAATTTTGAGCAGATCCGCCGAAATCTTGGACGGCAGACAAGCGAGACATTTCACTTGCAATCAACTTCGAGGGAATTGTATGCGCCATGTCGGGAGGCATTGAGGAGCCGTACTCGATCGCATCGCTGCCGAAGCCACTAGACTCAGAGAATGGGAGGATTCTGGGTGCGAATGTCTACAGCATCTCCGGCCCCAGAAAGAGAAAACGGCATGAGGTCGCCATAGCTGTGGACGGAGAGAGTGTTAACATCTACAACGTATGCGCAATTGGAGAATCAGTCTGTCATGGGAGCTGACATAGACTAGACCCAAAACCAGACGACAGCGAGCTCCTATGCCCTTCCACCGCAATCCCATCTCGCCGCTCCACCGTGTTCGATATATTGCAAACGAACCAAACCTCTGCAGCCGCAGCGTCAGACCTTTATTGCTGTGCGTGATGGCAGCAACGGACAGAAAGCACGTCTTGTGAGCATCAGTGAAGATCTTGGCAAGCCCCAGAGCGAAGAACGTGAGCCCCGAGCTCCAACCAGGCGAGAACGCAAACTTCGATATGGCAACATCGCGGCCGTCGATGTTGTTGGCGCTGGCGGCGAAGATTCAGGCGAAAGATCTGTGCTGGTATCATACACCAATGGAGATGTGGACTGCCTATCAGTTGACGTGAGTGTGACGAGATGGGAGCACACAAGAAGTCAAGACGGTGATGTTGAAGTGGAGTTTGCTACCATCGTTGATTTCGATTCCGCACGCAAAGGTCTCCTACGCAACCGGGAAGATGTTCTTGCTTTACTGGATGCATCACTTCAAGGAGCCACGAACCAGTCCGGACTACCTCTGCTTGTACAAATTACTTGCTCGGATTCTCGAAGACAGCTCACCATACATGCCATCCGAAATGCTCATGGCCAACCACTGCAGACTCAACGATCGCCTCTAGAGCAGGTCTTGAACTATGAGCTTCCATTCCGGCAGAGACAGGGCACCGCTCAGTACGAACTCCATTCGGGCTCCGGCATGCTGTATCAAAGGCTTAGCAACCGCTTAAACGTCGTGGATCTGTCTGGAACTACTCCAAAGCTCACGTTTGAGCTCGGCCGGAAGGGCAACCCAGTGGTTAACAGCTTCACACGGCTCTCCGCTGCGACAGTATTGGTCGTGTCTCCTGGCAGAATCGGTGTCTATGACATCAAATACGGCTCGTTGTTGAGTTCTCTGGACTATCAGGCCACACCCAAGACTGAAGGTACCACTGAGAATGACTCTTCGCTTTCAATAATCACGCAGTTCTCCGACCTCAGTATTGTCGTGGGACTCTCCGGTACCAATCTTGTTGCTTGGCAGGTGGGTGACATGTTGGACGATGGCCGACGGGCGAAAGCTCATGCGCCCCTGCTGCTTGAGGTAATGGGCAAGGGAAGAGTCGCAGAAGAAACCTTTGGACTGTCCCAAAAGCAAGAAAAGAAGCGAAAGAGATGGGAGGAGTGGACGTCCAATGTCGAACGCCTCGTCAGCGACTCGGATGTTGAAGGTCTTGAAGACCTCGTCGCGAATGACTTCTACGTCAACAATGTCATGGAGGCACAAGAGACACCGAACGGGACAACGAATGGACACGCGAATGGCCATTCGCAGCCCGAACGCAGGGAATGGGATCTGCCAGCGAACACATTCGACCCACAATATGTGAATCGAGCAAAAGCCAGGTACCTACTTGGTCAAACGTTCCGATGGCGAAAGGTCGACCCGCACGCGGATCAACACAAGCAACAGCTCGAGATCGCAGTGTTTTCTAGAAACATTCTCCGTTGGCTGGCTCTGGCGGGATACCTTACGACATCGGAAATCCAGCTTGCTTTATCGAAGCCAGCGCAAGGCAACGAGACCCGACCAGACGTTGCGCCAGGTGACGTGATGGCTGCCATCGGTGAGGCTGAGTCCAGTCTTAGGTTGATGTACGAGCTGGTCGGACTTCCTGTGCAGTGGCCAGTGGATGAAGTGGTCTGCGGCGTCAAGATCTTCACACGATTGCTCAACAATCAGCTCCCGTCTTCGGCGGCAAATGAGCCCACCAAAGCGCTGACCAATGGCGATGTTGCCATGGGAGGTGGCGACGTGGACTCCGAACTGGCCGCAGCAGTCAGACAGCTGGACGAAGCACAATACATCATGGAGTCAGGTCTTGTCGTGCGCAGCGAGCTGAGCCGCCTGCTGCTGTTACGCCTCCAATCATTCCCACACAAGGATATTGTGCGCGCCATGCAGCGTGCCATGACCGACGAAGATATCATGGCGTTCATCCAGCTTCTCCGCAATGAGCTCTTCAAGGGAGGATGGACTCAGAAGTACGTCGAGTTGGGCAACGACGAGGAGGATCACGCGGCAGGGCTAGGTAATGCTCAGGAGATCGAGTCAAGCAACCAGGCAATTAGAGCCATTGCCAACCTGTGCTCGTGTGCCTTGGACGCTGTCGGACTCAGCGGATGGGTCGTAGGCCAAAGTGCGCATCTTCCAGAGACTCTGGAATTCCTGGAACGGTTGAAGAACGAAGTTTCCGCCGCACTCGAAGGGCTTTTCCAGGCTGAACGTCTCAACATGGTTCTGACCGAGCTCAAGAGGGCGGCCGGTGCTGCTCAGGAGAAGCCATCCCTCAAACGCAAGAGGAGAAACGGCGAGGAAGAGGAGCTTAGTCTGGAGCAAACGCTCATGCCTCTTGGAGGAAGAGAAGAGCCGCCAGTCGTGAAGGATTGGTATAGCAAGCCTGGCGTGAAGAGCAAGGCTCTTATCGCGCAGCAGAAGAACCGGAATATTGGCAAGTATTCGTTCGAAAGGATCAGGATATAGCAGACGAATGCGAAAGCTGCTCCCTTCCCAGACTGAGAATAATGCTGTCCAGCATCGCCGAACTTCTCCATGAGCCACTGCTTCATCACCAAAGCCTTCAATGTGCATACTGCTGCTCTACCTGCCCGAAGTGGTCACCATGCAACTGATTAAAGTTCAATCTCCTGCTGTGAGAAACTAGCGCGATCCATCGAAACTCTATATTCGGAGCTCCGTCGTGCTACCACACTTCTTTCCATCCTCTTCACAAGAACAACAGCATCATCGCCCGTTCCAAGCGAACACAAGAGAAAAAGCGCTTTACAAGCCAGATTCAGCTACCACGCCGCAGAATCGCTTCGAGTCGCCGATAAGGAACCCTGCACGTGGGAGTCCTTGCCCAGCCCACCAGCCTCATCGCGCATCCGTTGCCAAGCAGCTACCGGGAAGCACGCATCCTGGATCACTGCGGGCACTGAAACCTTGACGTCGACACCTCTCTTTTTCCAGCCTCATGGCCGCGCGCGAGGTCGAATTGTGCGGCTGGGGCTTCCCACGTGTTGGGAGCTAGGGATGCAGGAACCGGTGCGCTTTGCGAACAGCTAGGGGAGCTGTGTTTGTTTAAAAGAGGACTGGGTTCGGGGTTTGTTCTTCTTTCTGCTCTTCTTGTGTTTCCTCTTGGTTTGCGAGGTGAGGATATTGTTTCCTCTCTTTTTTATCTTTGGCATTGGTGTCGTCGACATTGGGTTGAAGAGCAGGAATTACAACGGGAACAATGTACTTCTCCCAGCTCGCGGCAGCTTCCCTGGCCATTGGCCTCACCTCCGCCGCTCCAGCACCCGTACCACAATGGGGTAACTGGGGCAATTGGAATTGGGGACATCATGGCAAGCCGCCTGGATACCATCCTGGAAAGCCACCAGGTGGTGGAAGCCCGAAGCCGAGCATCAATGTCCAGCTTGGTCCGAGACCCTATTATCTGGTTGATAATATGGATGAGGGACCACTGAAGGACAAGTTGGAGAGCTGTAAAGAGGAGCCGAAGAGCACGAGTAGTTTCTCGATCTCGCATCGTGGAGCTCCGTTGATGTTCCCGGAGCATTCGAAGGAGGGGTATCATGCGGCGGCGAGGATGGGAGCTGGTGAGATAAGTCCATTTCGAAGACAGTGAATTGTGGGCTAATGAGTTCCTAGGCATCATCGAATGCGATGTCTCTTTCACCTCCGACCGCGAGCTCGTATGCCGCCATTCGAACTGCGACCTCCACTACACCACCAACATCCTCGCGCACCCAGACCTCGCAGCCAAGTGCACCGAGCCATTCACGCCCGCCGACCCTGAGAAAGGCACAGATGCCAGTGCCAAATGCTGCACCAGCGACATCACTCTCGCTGAGTTTAAGTCCCTCTGCGCAGAGATGGAGGCCACAACATTCAACGCAGTGAACACGAGCCAGTACATGGGCAGAATTGGCAGCACGCCAGATTGGAGAACCAACATGTACGCCTACTCCTGCGCGGAGACTATGTCTCTGAAGGACCAGATCAAGCTCGTCGAGGGCTATGGCTTGAACTTCACCGCTGAGGCCAAGACTCCTGAGATCCCCATGCCTTTCCAGGGCAATTATACTCAAGAAGACTTTGCACAGCAGATCGTCGATACTTTCAAGGAAGCTGATATTGCCGCCGACCGTGTCTGGTTGCAGTCTTTCTTGCCTGATGATATCTTCTTCTGGCTCAAGAATGACCCGGCGTTTGGTGAGCAGGCCGTGTACCTCGACGAGCGTGCCGACCTATCCGCGGACGGATACCAGACTGCCGTCGACTCTCTCCCTGGGCTTGCAGAGCGAGGTGTCAAGATCATCGCCCCTAGCATTTGGCAGCTCATCACGGCGAACAACGAGACGCAGGAGATCGTCCCTTCGAGCTACGCCATCGCGGCGCAGAAGGCTGGATTGGAAATCATTACCTGGTCCTTTGAGCGCTCGGGACCGTTGGAGGTTGATGGTGGAGGCTACTACTACGAGAGCGTGGCGAACCTCATTAACAACGACGGAGACGAATATACCGTCATTGATGTAATTGCGCAGCAGGTTGGCGCGACCAAGATCTTTGCGGACTGGGCTGGTAAGTCTTGATTGTGATGTTGTGGAAGAGAGGAAGCTGACTTGATATATTTAGGAACGATCACATACTATGCCAATTGCTTTGGCTTGAAGTAATCTCAGCATTGTGTGACGACATGAGAGTATGATTACGACAGAATCTAGAACAAGATATGAAAAGTTATTCACCTCATCTATCGGGAAAGATTCTGGCTTCTATATCCATTTGTCTTGCTACTTTGACAATGATTGCAGGCACAGCTAATGTACCCAGGACTTCTTGGGCGGCTTCGTTACCTTTCGCTTCTTCCTCCCTCGAGCGTTTCCTTCCTGGCTTGCTTCGCGGTCCCTTTTCCGATCGGCCATGAATCTAGTCCGATGCTCTTCCACTTCGGCCCTTAGCCCATCATTCGCCAGCTGGAAATTCTTGATACGCTCTTTCGCGCGGCCCTCAGAGGCCCCAAGACAACACTCGCCAAAAGCCAGGCTTACGAGATCGTCCCAGTCGCCTTCGTGCTGCAGCTGATCGGCCAGTACATGGCCAACTTCATCGTCCATGATGGAGTTCAAGGACTTACGGACCTCCTCCACGGCATCCACCCATGTCTCGATCTCCGGGTACTTGTCTGGTCCTATGTAATGGATCATCATCTCCCGAAAACGTCCTTCACTCTCAGGATCATCGAGAAACGACGACGTCTGCCCATCGTACTGCACATCGATGCCGAGATCTTTACAATGCCGCCTTGCTTGACGAAACCGCTCTTCGGCCTGGATCAGTTGACGAGTGAGATGGTTGTTGGCCGCGAACAATCGACGGCCGGCTTTACTCGCGGACTCGTGGGCTAGCTCGCCTATATCTCCCCAGCGGTTGTCGAAGTCGGATTGCGCGATGCGGAAGTCTCGAGTGCGTTGTCGGAAGTCTCGACGGGCTCGCTTCGCTGGTGGTAGTTGGGTTGAAGTTAATGGCGGGTTGGTTTTGGTTTGCGGAATGTCTATGGATTCTGATCGGAAGCTGATATGAGAAGGGATGCCTCGTGCGGACTGATCTTGATGAGACGAATCTCTTCGTCGAGCGCTCCGCTCAGGAGCAGGGTGATCTTGCTCATCGAGCGCTGGGTCTTGGGCTTCCTGTTCCCGACGTGGCGTCCACGCCCACCTCTCCACAAACTCCTGATCCGGTTGTGTATCATGCTCACTCTGCTCCACCGGAGGTTCCATCAACGCACCAGCCCGAAAGACATCGAGCAAGCGCGCCAAAGTGGCCTTGCTATCCTTCGAGGCTGCATCGCCTAACTCATACATATGCTGATCCAGCGCCGTCTGCTCCGCATTCACGAGCCGTAACTTCTCGTTCAGGAACGCCAATCTCTCCGCGATGCTCTGCCGAACTCCCGGGTCTGGATAGTCTGGCAAGGCGAACTCGGCACGAAGCTCCTTGTGGCGCTCCTCATTCACTTCGGCTGCGTATCGTGAGAGAACTGCATCCTTTGCCTTTGCGCGTTTTCGTTCGGAGGCGATGTGTAATGCTGAGGTGAGGGAGGTTTTGATTGTTTGGAGTAGCTCGTTGTTTAGGACAATGGCTGGGTGTCTTTTTTCGTCCATGTTGATGGCCACTATTTGTGACTGGTCGGCTGGCACATTGTTGCTCTCTCCTGACTTCAGGACGTATAGTGGTAGGGAATCGATCGCGGTTGTCGTTGACACATCGGGCTCTTTGGCTGGCTCGTTTACATCTGCGTCTTCGACTTCGTTTAGCGGCGTGCTCTCCTGCATTAGACCATCTGACCGAGGCGTCGCTTGTGCGGCTGCGACACTTTGGGCACTTTGTTGGAGTGGAGAGGCCATTGATCTGAAGTTCATGTGTATGGATCGAGGGCGAACGCCGAAACTTAGGGGCTTGTGAGAGACGGACGCCGACGTAAAGTGCTTGCATCGAATTAGACGGTTATAGAGAAATAGGTGCAGATGCGAGTTTCAGACGTTTGTTGAAGATATCTGAGTGGGTTTGACGTAGCTTGGATTGTATGTCTTTGTTGGTTTCTTTGTTGTTGGCTGGATGGTTAGCCGTGCCCCAAAACGTCACATTCTTGAGATGTTGCTGCAGAATTGAAAGATTGTGGGATGACAGATCTATACCTTTCTGGCCGTGGAGGATTACAGGACAATGCTAATTCCTCAACGATCACAGGAATAGCTTGACCTTCAGGACTTTTTCGACGACTTCGCAACTTCCCGCATTTTCAGTCGCCCTCTCCTTTCTGAAATCAGTTGAGCAAGGACTCCACGGAAATCCTGCGCTTCTTCGAGCCCGGCAATTCATCGCTAACACCAAGACCGTGATTGTGGTCATCGTTACCATCCTCCTCATTGCTTTCGTCGTCGCGCTTGCGCTTGCCACCCATCCCAAACCCCTTCTCACGAAGCATCTCCTGTACCTTGCGCATTTCCTCAATCCGTACCTTCTCTCGGCCCTCAGCAACCTGGCTCTGACAATCACAAGGCGCAAGACTCGCCCCAGCATCCCACTCATCGACACTGTCAGGCGGCGAGGCGCGGTCCTCTCGATCGACGGTGCTCTCATCCGTTCGAATCCATTCATCGTCGACGTCCTGGAGCCACGTCTCGATTTGCGGTTGCTGCTCGGGACCCAAATAAGGCAAGATTGACTGGCGGAAGCGCTCCTCGCAGTCGTTGGATGCCGGGAAACAGGACGTCTGGCTATCGTAGAGGGCATGGCAGCCGAGCTCGTTGTAATGCCGTCGGGCTCGGCGGAGGTCTTTTTCGGCTTGCACGAGATCGCGAGTAGCGTCCATAAACCAGGAGAGCAGGCGTCTGTCGGCGGCGGTGGAGGTCTCGGAGGCGGAGATCTTGCGCGGGACGCCTTTCATTTTGTGCTGGACGATGGAGAGGGCTTCTTCGCAACCGCGGTGGTCGCGGAAGCGCTCCTCCAGCTCGATTTTGGCCAGGGAGGCGGGTGTTGGAGGTTGGCGGGCAGGTGCATGTGGTGAGGCGTCTCGGCCGCGAGATCGGGTGCGGTAGCGATGTGTTGAGCTACGTCTGTCGTTTGGTCGAGGAGAGGCGCTGCGGGAACGGCGGCGATTGGGAGTGGGAGAGCGGCCTCGTGGAGGTACAGCGCCGCCAGAGTCTTGTCCCACAGGCGAGTGCTCGGGAAGACGGCCGTTCTCTTCGCAGCTGTCTCGGTCGTTCATCTCTTCGCCTTCTGGGTTGGGGATTTTCCATTCTTCCAAGAACGCTGGTTCGATCTCGGCGCTCTCGATGCGATCGTAATTTGGCACATCCATGAAGCCGTAGGTGTCGAATAGGTACTGCAACTGCCCGGCGACAGGACGGTGCTTCTGTCTCGCAACCTCCTCAACCTCGAGCACAGCCTCCTTGAGAGCTTCGCGCTGATCGAGGACCTGCGCCAGCTTCTCGTCAAGGTGCTGCATCTGGTCGGAGAGCGGCTGGGAAAGCTCGCCTCTATCGAAAAGCTCTTGGTCCCGGACGGCAAGTTCGTTTCGTTCGTTCTCTGCCCATTCTTGAAGGTCCCAGAGGACTTCATTTTTCGCCAGGGCGAGGCGGCTCTGGTACTCCGCCTCCAGGCTTGCTTCTTGAGAGACGACCAGAGCCTTCAAGAGTTCTGGGCTGAGGATGATTGCTGGTCTGAGCCCATCTTCGTACTGGATCGCCACCATCTCTGAAGTGAGTTGAAAATCTGCGTTGGTGGAGACCGGGATATTTCTCATTTGTTCGCGTGATGTGTACTTTGGTAAGGCCTTCATGGCATGCTCCAGCGTGGGATCAAATGCCGGCTTGGAAGGCTTTGCGTCTTGGGAGTCGCTGAGGTTGAGAACGGATTCATGTGGTCCATCTTCGTTCACCTTCTGATCGTCATCGAGCGTTTCTTGATCTGTCGGATCGTGTTTGGCAGCGCGGTGGCGTTCCGTTTCGCCCCAGTGACGCTCCAGGAATCTGCCGAACAAGCCACGAAAGCCAGCCTTGATGGGGTCGAGGAGAGAGGCCATGGTTCTCTTCTGTCTCGCACCGCTGGAATTCGTGTCTTCTTGTGCTGAGAGGTCAGGCTCTTGAGATACGGTGTTGTTGTGACGTTCGTCGAAAAGGTTGAACAAAGAATGTCTTTGTGCTCGTCTTGTATGTCGGTGTCAGCGAAGGTCTGAATGATTTGAAGTCGAGTGGCAGAAGGTCGAATAAATACCATGCGCCTCAAGATGTGTTGACAATTCCATGCTTCCTATTGTCGTCAATAGTAATCGACGACTTCTTATTGTGATTCCCATTGTGGCTCGACTAACAATAAGAACCTCCAAAGTCGTCTATTGTTCGAAAAGTCTTGGCGGGAGCTTTCCGCTGGTTCTATTGTTGACCCAGAGTGAAGACGTCGATTGTTTAACACGTACGACTTGACAATAGAGTCCCTACAATATGATTAAATCGTTCAAGAACAGCTCACATCCACGATTTTGCGGCCGACTAGAGCACTCACCTTCATGATCGCGTTGTTGAGCTGACCATAAGCAGAGCATCATGGCCAATCCACGACCTTGCTATCTTTTCGGCGAGCGATCCCAAGCCAGCACTGCCTTCATGAACTCACAGACAACTCGAGCAACCAAGCGCCTCTACGACCAAGTGGACAGCTCGGCAGCAGCAGGCCGAAAGAGACAGCGACGAGATGAAGACCATTCCATGCCACCTCCTTCCAGTATTCCGCGGCGTCGACAGCCTCAATCTCAATCGCAGCTTCGTCCCTCCGCGGCTTCCATGCGCACCCCAAGGTCACGGATCATCCAATTCGCAAACAGAGCCGATGCTCGCCAGCACTTCCCTGGCAGGATCATTCGAATAGCACACCACCAGACCGCACTAGATCCAAGAGCAACTCCAGCCAACCCAAGCTACGTCCCAAGCCGCAATGGATTGATCTGCACCAAGGAACGTCCAGCTGTCGTGCTCTGGGTCTACGATGACGGCAGCATCCTGACGCTCCCGATGTCAACGCACCAAGGAAACGATCTTCGCAATATCCATGAGAAGCAGTGGCCATTCAACATGCTGGTGGGGTGGGAACGAGACTTCGACGACGAGAACTGCACCGGCAACGAGCCATTGATCATCAGCAAAATGTATACGGGGCATGCACTCGACCCAAACTCGAGCGTGCGCCTGACGACTCCATATCCCGTCCAGTACAATGAGATCGTCGAGCCAATGGGATATCTTACCAAGGAGAGTTCCAAAGCCTTATTGGCGAAGTATGAGGAGTTGAGGGCTACCGCAGAGAAGAGCAGCTGGGGTGAGGAAGCATAGCAAGACGTCGCATCGAGCGAAAGTCTCAAGAAGAACCATGCAGTCTGCGCCATTGGAAGTACTGCGAAGAGTGTGGTGAGCGAGGAGCTTTGGGATTTGCAGTGGCAATCGAGAGGCCAGGGGCTGCATGAGCACGGCAGGTCCGTCAGCTGCAGATTGACCTAATGGGTCAGAGTATTCTCATATTTGTTGCATCAGGGCCAGATATGAGGACCGTGGGAAGAGGGAATGGGGCGTCTTTCTTGCGAAGCGTGCGTACAGAGCGAAGTGATACCCCCCAGAGCTTGTGTTTGGTCAGAATCAGGTCAAACCGAAGTTTACAAGATCAGACTCACCATCATTCAGTCTTCATCCCGAGACCGCGCTGGATCTAGTATGGACAGGTAGTCGGCCCATTCTAAGCACCCGTTATCCTCGCTCTAAGCTTTGAGCATCACAGTTTTCCTGAGAGTGCGTGCGCTCACGACTCGAAGTGATAGAGGGAGCTCTTGTCTTTTTGTCCTTCTCCCATCATTCCGAACTGGGCATCCGAAAGTATTACTGCACAAGATTCGATCACATCAGATACACGAAAGGCCCCATGACGAAGTGAGATGGTCGCGATAGAAGGAGTGTGGATGAGGTCGTGTGCACGTGCCTTCCTTATGTCCAAGCGTCTGTATGTAGTTTAGTCTAGCCGCCGTCGGAGCGGGCCGATGGATCCGTGTATACGTCGGGCGGTTGTTTCTGCGACTCTCTTTCGACCTCTTACCGCCATCTCCTATGCGCCTCCTGCGTCCACGCCGCCGCATCAGTGGGCAGGTCCCCACGGTGTCTCGTGCGGTGGCAAGAGCGGGATACTTACGAAAACGAGTGATGATTTCCTCAGGACTGAGAAGATGACCACGACCATCAGGGGACGGCGGAAATCTGCAAGAAGAGTCTTGGACTGACAGCTCTTGGACCAAAGGAAGACGTATATGCAAAGATCTGGCCCAATTAAGACGTCGGCCACGAGCTTTCGGCCTCGCCGCCCTAGCCACGTTTCACAAGCTACGCCTTTGCTCAAAGAAACACCATGTGGGTGATGTGGGTATATGCATCTGGCCGTCGACACAGCCGCGCGTCTCAGAAGCGCTTTGGCATGGACGGGCAACGATAACTTGAGAATATTTCTTTCGTTCGCCTTCCTCTCATTTTTCTGTTCAGTCGCTGGCACAGGTGTCTTTCCTTTATCACGAGCTTCGGTGTATGCGTTGTGCGTCCCGGTGACCACGAGGTGTTTCTTTCTTTCTTGACAACACACAGTCGTTTCTGGCATTCGAAAGTGTCTTGCTTGCTGGCGCTGTGCGCATTTCGATCCTTTGATACACATACTTGAATACAGACAGACGAACATCTCTTCCGGACTGTACTCTATCCAAGCCAAGGAGCCACCTGGACGGCTCGCGAGCACGTGAATCAGGAGCAGCATCGATATGGTGGCGTTCGGTGCGCTGGCCTGCGTGGCGCTCGCTGGCCTCTGCGCCACGGCCGAAAGTCGACCTTCAGTTCACAGCCGTCACCACCATCGATCTGACCTGGTCTCCGCCAAGGTAGCGTCGGGCCATGGACGTCACTCGCAAAACGATGCCAATGAGAGTGGCACAAGCCTACCAGAGACGATCCGTGGGGTGAACATCGGAGGCTGGCTGATTCTGGAGAAATGGATGACGGGCGACATCTTCGAAGGCACCGATGCCGTGGACCAATACACTTTCGACTGCACTGACGGCGCCGAAGCGAAGCTCAACCAGCACTGGGATACCTACTTCACTGAGGATGATGTGCAGAAGATCGCTTCTTGGGGGCTTCGGATCCCCATAGGATACTGGGACTTCATGAATGACACTACACCATACATCAGAGGTGCGGACGCTTATCTGGACAAGGCAATTGGATGGGCGCGAAAAGCTGGTCTCAAAGTTTTGGTCGATTGCCACGGCTCTCCAGGCTCTCAGAATGGCTTTGACAACAGCGGTCAATCCGGCAATGTCAAATGGCAAGCGGACGACAACCTTGACAAGTCCATCACAGCACTTCAGACCATGGCCAAGAAATACGGCTCCAAGCAATACTCAGACGTCGTCTTCGGCATCGAGCTCGTCAACGAGCCAATTTCTTGGGACCAGAACAAGTTTGACACCACGAAAGAGTGGGCTCAGAAAGCCTACAAAGCCGTCAAGAAAGCTTCTACCAACAAGAACCTTCAAACTATCATGCATGACGCCTTTATGAGTCCCTCGCAATGGCAAGACGTCGGCTCAACCATCAACCGCAACGCAAAGCTCTCCAACGCCCCTTTTGCGATTGATACGCACCTCTACCAGAACCAAGTCGAAGCCGACTCCTACCTCACCCAAGAACAACACATCGCCAAAGCCTGCAATTGGACGAACTCCAATCTACTTCCAGCATCGTCAAACCTACCCGTATACGTCGGGGAGTTTTCGGCGCAAACGAACATTTGCGTATACAAGTCGGGCGATACGGTGGGCGGAGACGCCTGCTACGAAGACGGCTGTCAGTGTTCCTGCAACGTCGACGTTCAATACTGGGATGCGCCGCTAATCAAGGCTACGAGAATGTTCCTTGAAGCTGAGCTGGATGCTTTTGAGCATAGTGCGAAAGGGTGGTTTATTTGGAGTTATAAAGGGCCTGGGGCGTGGGGATTGGAGAATATCATGAAGTATGGGTTGCTCGGAGAGAAGGTCACTGAGAGGATGTTTCCGAATCAGTGTGGGTTTCGTTGAGGATGACCAAGGACTGAGGCAACGAGCGAGAGGCAGAGATACGGGAGCCAGGGTGGTTACCTATCGAGCCAAGATGAGGGCGATGGTGAGAGTAGACATAGATTCAAGATACCCACTCTGCGTGTAGAGCTCAGAAAGCGACGTCTATGGTCAACGAGATGTGACAGTCCTATCATAATGACACACAGTGTGAAGGCCATCTACTCAGTAGCTGTGAGAATGTTCCGCAGTATCTTCCAGCCTGGTGGCACTCGCGCTAGCGGCAGGAACACGGCTCGTTCGGACCGATCGACCTCACCTCGATCTTCTTCTGCATGATGTACAGGATCTGGACCTTCCAACCTCTCGAATTGGCGGCGGTATCTGGATCTCGTCGGATATCAGTGCTTCCATGAGCTCTCGAAGCAATGGTGTGCTGGACAAAAGCACTTCCCGCATGCACGCCACTGCACACCTGGCGACCACAATGAGTCGAAATACTTATCGCCTTCACAACTCTAGACGACGAACCCCGCAGTATGCAGCCAGATATCAAATAAGTGCGGTATCTGCAGCCTCTACATCATGACTATCGACCTCGTGGCAGATGCAGCAGATAGAAGAGCTCGATGGGTGTGCGTCGAGCCGTTCTGGGTGAAGCCACGTGCGCCACAGACACGGCTCGGTCATACCGCCTCTCGAACAAGACCACAAGCACCGAAGAGGGTTACCAGAACATTCGAGTATTGAGAATATACAATCATTCGGAATGGATTCTCCATCAGAAGCATATCAATTTTCAAGGGGCAGCTGTGTCAGCCTCACGACAACGGTCAAGAGACACAGAACGGCGGAACTCTAGCAGGACAGTGACTCTCCGCCAATCTGTCGCATGCAGAATCTAGATCTTAGTGGCGCGCTCTCCGCGGCACGTTTCTTGTACCTTATCGCGAGTCCACAGCCTTACCACGATACCTGCGATGATATAAAGTCGCAATGTTTTACTGCCTCAGGCGCCGCCGAGGCCTTGCTCATACTCGACTGATATGGCGTCTGCGACTCTTCCATACCAGAGGAGTGAAATCATACAAGATCCCTGTGCAGATATCACTCGTTCTACCTCCAATACAAGCACCGATACGGCCGTCGAATCAGAGGCCCTCCTTGCATCGGACCTCTCAGCAAATACTGTTCAAGCGAATATGCCGCTCAAAGCTGATCATGAAGTCGTCAAAACCGAAGTTATAACGAAGATTGCTCCAACAAAGCCCCAATGGACGGGGCTCAAGACAAGATATAATCACTGGCTCACGCCAAAGCCGCTTCTTGGACTACTCGCCCTTGCCGTCGCTGTCGGCTGTGTCTTCTTCTCATTGGCGATCCTGGTCACTTCGAACGACAGGCCCACCAGTAGCTGGAGTATGCAACCAACAGTGTACTTGGCCATTGCATCGGCTATTGCTAACACGGCCGTTACTTTCGCCTTTGCACAGGCTGCTGTCGTTGCGTGGTGGTACAGAGCTTCCAAAGGTGCTACGATCCGCAAGCTAGAGCGACAATGGGAAGCCAGCTTCACTTTAAGCAATGCTGTCATGCACTTGCGCGATCTGAATTTCCCCATGATCGCCGGCCTACTCGTCGCCTCCATGATTGCCGATGGACCGTTGCTACAGCGAGCGTCCAGCGTTGTCGTGGCAACACAGTCTGAGATGGTCGCCCTCAATTTTTCATTGTCACCGGAATTGCCCACTGGGTTTTCGGGCAGCATCGACTATTCAAGCATCTTGGTTACAGAAGCTGCGATTGATACGGGCCGAGATTGGACTGCAAAGACGCCAATACCCCTAACAGTATCACCTCCCTGCGAGGGGAAGTGCATCGGGAAAGCAAAGGGACCTGGGGTGACGCGACAAAACTGCAGTACAGTCGACTGGCCCATTACGTACGAAATGTTTCACGATCCCAATGCTACTTGGGGCGGAGAGGGTTCTACGATCTTCAACAACACGGTGTTGACGAACCCTTTCTTCCAGATATCTTTAATGCCTCACGACATCGGCACCGGCGACGATTCTCCAACGCTGAGCGAAGCCGCAAATATTCAGGTTGGAACGATCCACGTGGTTAATTCGACAGGCATTTACTCTTCCACGACATGTTGGGTGGTCCCGGCCATCATAGAGTATGATGTGGTGTTCAGTAGTGATGGGAACGTCAAGATACTCCCCGACTCTGGCAGATCAGGCGAGGTAGTGTCCTTGGTGAACAACACCCTTGCGTACAACATGTCGAATCTCGAGTCGAGCCAACTGGACACTCTTGGCTGGCTCATGATGACTCTGTCTACCTCTATTACCACCAACTGCAGTGCAGTACCACCGCTCCCTGGCGCTGACGCCGATAATCCTGCTAGCACCTGGGACATGGACGTTGTGGACTACAACGCGCAATGCTTCAAGCACATCAATTGGACATCTGTTGCCGAGCAGACCTATCTTTACGATGGAACCATGGACGTCAGCTTCCTCGACCCAACTCCCGACATACTCCATTCCTTCAACGAGCTCCTTTTCCGCTCAGCCATCCTCGCCACATCTTGGTCCAACGTCACCCACCTCATAGATCCCGGACTGTCCATCAATCAAACGACCCTGGCGAACCAGACCGTCACCCGCAACGTCTTCCATTCCGACTTTCGATGGTATGGTGCCGCAACAGCGCTGGAGCTCGTCGTCATTCTCGCTGTCTTGCCATTGTTCTGGGGTTGGTGGACATTGGACAGACACTTAACGTTGTCTCCATTCAGCCTCGGCCTGGCATTCAACGCCCCGATACTCGACGGTGTAGACCCAATTAGAGGTGCAGAGGGCGTGGTCGAGCAGAGTGGTAACGTACACATTCGGTACGACGGCGTGTTCCGCGAGAAGCAGGATCGACAGGGTTCTGAATCCGGATCTTTGAGTAGTAGTCGAAGTGGGTTTGTCCGTGTTTGATTGATGCGCTTGTGTCTTGCTTGACTTGATGTCTCTCGCATCGACATCCAGAGTAACTGAAGGACGTTTAGCTGAGAGATTGTTTTGTAATGAATGATGCACCTTTACTCCAGAACTATGCTACACAATACACGAAGGCGTCGACGTCTTTCCGATAAGCTTAAGGTCCTAGGATGTTGAGATCCTATCGAACACATCTATCTACGCCACTCCCTCAAGTAGTGACCAGGATCTACGACTCATCAAGGAAGACCAGCGATGACATCCAATTCATCCCAGTGTTCACCGCCATGCAGCTTCCGTTGGATATCCCAAGCACAGTAGCGAAGTTTCCATCACCTAGTTAGTCCATATTAGCAGGAACATTGGAACAGTCTATCAAGAGCGACTTGCCAGTGGCACAATCGGCGGCCTCGACGGCTTCAACCTCTGCCTCGTACGTCTCGTCGTCGTACCACATTTTGAAGGCGTGGCGGCCCTCCGAGCCAATGCAGTTGCGCTGGTCGTCGTGGAGGTCTTCGACACCGCCTACGCCCATGCTCTCGTCGCAGGTGTTGGAAGTGAAGGTTTGAAAGGTACCAATGACGGCGGCGTGGGTCGCTGCTGCTGCCAGGAGCGGCAGGAGGGCGGTGAATTTGGCGTGCATGATTGCTGGTAGTGATAGGAAATCGGAGTAGTGCTAATTGGTCGTTGTCAAGTGTAGTTGCGATTTGGATGGTTTCGTCTTTGGCGGTGAAATGCGTTGATACTTATACACGATCGCAAGTCTTTCGAGCCTTCCAGAATCCGATCTTGTTGATACCGGGTCCGCATATTTCGCGCAGCGGTTTCCATGAAGGGCTTGGTGATGAGTCTCGGATCTCTTGAATGATGTCATGTAATAGTTCTATGGCTATGGCTTGTGATGTTCCAAGCGCAAAGAGAGAGCATTGTTACACAAGTCGCCCTGTATGCCGTTCGCAGGAGCCCTTTCTCCGGTGGTACGAATCCCATCTCGTAAACACGTTTGAACTCGGGCTTTCCGGTGCGAATTGCCTTCTACTTACAGCTAATGGCTCATGATTGCACTGATTGTCTCGCCGCGAATACAGTCTATGACCTCAATAAACGCAGCAAGTGAGGCATGGTTACTCAAAGCGTTCCATTGGCCCACAAGGGGCTGAAATGACGCATCGGTCAAAGCTTCCCGAGAGTGTGAGGCTGAGCTCTCGACCTCACTGAGAAAGGGTCAAGATAGTCTTCGCGATGCAGCATGATGGAGACGCTGAGAGGCTGTAGTCTTTTAGGGGTGGTGAGAGACGACAGTGATGAACTTAGATGAGCACGGAGTGACCTCTGGAGAATAGGCTCCACGCTTGTTCGAATCAAGCTAGCTACAGCCTGGGCACGGTCCAATTCGAACGGAGACAGAGTTTCAGCCGCCATCATCGCCAAGGCGGACCTCCGTCCATTGCTCTGGCCATCAACAATCGAGATGGATCAATTTGGACTTGCCGAAGCGCATTACTCACCACGCCTAGTAATGGGCTCAAGCGAAGCCGAAAGGCCGACTCTATAGAGCACGAGTGCCCATATTCGATCATGGTCTGAGTGCCCGGGACTAGTCCTCTCAGCTATGCCTTCGCCGGAGAGAGGACAGGATGTCCTGGTCCTCCGCTCTGACTTCCATTTTGTGCCATGTGAAGGCACGCATGGTAATGCTCCGCCGAGCTCATCCGGCGCACGGCGGTACAACACAGCCATGAGGCGGCATGTTATGCGTGGTGAGCGAGGCTCTGCGACGTCGGCTTGCCATGACATATGCTAATATGGCTGTAGATGTGGGTGCATCGCGACGAAAGCGAAAGAATACGACGATGACAAACGAGAAGATTATTCTCGACGGCTCCGAAGCGGCCCAAATTATTCCTCGTCCTGCTCCCGTCAAGGACATCAAGCTTGATCCATTTGTGCACTGGCCGGTCAACATCACTCATCGTCAACGCTATCTCCTCGACTACTGTGTGAATTACTATTACTATCTGTCCATCCATGTGCGTTGCTGACAGCTACCAAGTATTGACCACCGACTGCAATTCCATTCAGACGTACCGCTGGGGCTGCTGGTCGCTTGTACATCGCGACCCTTCAATTCTCTATCAGACCCTCTCCATCTCTGCGTTCTGTTTGAGCGCGCGCTGTGAGCCCGAGAGAAGAAGAGTTCTGGAGTCAGAAGCATTGCTATATTATACCAAAGGCCTGGCGTCGGTCAATAGCCGCTTGGGCACTGAGGCGCATCAACAAGATGACGGAGTCCTAGTTCGTATCATGGGTGTCGCCATTCATACGCTGTCTTACTCAAAAATGGGGCTCGCGTCTGGCTGGTGCTGGCAGACAGCTGAGGCAAGTCCAGTCAAATGCCATCGGTCCTCTGAGGGAGTGGCTGATGATTGGGCGCTTCATATGCATGCAATCAAGATGATACTGGATGCTCGCGGCGGCATCGATTCCTTGAGGTCGAATGAAGGGCTACTATTTCTATTGTCCACGTGAGTACACACATCGCAAGTATTTGCTGCCGAAGAATGTACTGACGCATGGGTCAGCATGGACGTTGAGGGAGCGGCAGCCCGCGATGTTCAACCGTTTTTCCCAGTGCCAAATCAGGAGCTCCCCTCGATAAAAACGGCAGATGGTCACGAAAGTGCTAGCCTGGCAGCCTGTGTATCGGCCTGGATCGACTTGTTTCCAGAAGAGCAGACGGTCATCGATATCTTCAAGGACCTTGCCGAGGTCATACGCCACTTCGAAGAGATCAGTGATCTTTACCAGACTCTGGTGCCTTGCGCCAGTCGAATCAACCCGCTTGTCCATCGGTGCCTTCAATTGTCCGGCAAGAGTGTCACTCGAATACAGGAGGAAGTAAAACTAAGGCAGGATCTACAACACTCAGATGGACTCGAAAGTCTGGACTATAGGACTGCCCTCCGGCTCAGTATCATCCTATTTGTCGCACCAGTGCGCAGACGCTTCGGAATTCCAGTCAGCGGCTCACAAGTGCAGCTCCAAGGGTTGAAGTCAGCATTGCAGATCTGCTTGGCCCACAACAACGCCAGACTAAATCAACTCCTCCTGTGGATGCTCGTTGCTGGCGGAATCGAGGCGTTACTCTTCGGCGATGCGGACTGGTTCTGTGAGCGGATTGTGACCCACTGTGCTAACATCGGTGTAACGGACTTTGACAAATTGCGTGAAACCATCGCATGCGTGACAGAGGACTTGGTATGGCTGGATGATCTGGCACCGGAACTTGGAGCATTATTGGAACGAATGAGCCGTTTCCTTCCCCGATACTGTGGCGTCGAATGAGGCACCTGTGAAGGATGCATATGGCTTCTGGGCATTGGCCAGGCTGGACTATGCAAAGGCAAGTCAGCAGTTTGTAACAGGATTTCTATCGCAAGATGCCGAATCACAGTACGGTCGAATCTGCCCGCACAAGAGACCTGGTAGTAAGTTGCCGTATCACTTGGCCTCCTATCACAATGGAACGTTAACGCACTAGACCGAAATAGGCTCATGGTATTGCTGGATACGGATAGCACAAGCTGCTTGGCACCGACATTGACTTGTGTGTACGCGTACAAAAGAATCACCGATGTCCGTCAGATCGCTCGATTCGCCGAGAGGATTAATCATCGACCGCGAATGCAGTGTTAGGTCCTGCTGGCGACCACGATGAATGCATTCGACGGAAGCATGTTCGTCGTAGATGCGGAATGGAACCATCAGAGCACCATGGACGATGGCATCAATACGATGAGGTGGGAGAACTACGACTATGGTCCGGTCAGCACAAATGTCAACTGCGTCCTTCACGTCTCCAAGACGGCTGACTGACCATGATGTAGCTGCCCACTTCGCCAGTAGGGGTCCAAACAACGCAACAGCTCCCAGATTCCATCGACCTTCTGGCAACAACGTCTCCTAGCACCGATAACTGCGATCGGCATGCCTACGATGAGATAATCGCCAGCTCCAAAATGAAGCGAAAGGCTCAGAATCGCGCAGCGTAATATTTCCTCTCTTAAGAAAGCCACTTGACCATGCTAACTTGTACCTTTACAGCCAGCGTGCCTTTCGCGAGCGCAAAGAGTGCCAGATGAAACAGACTCGCGATGAAGTCACCATGTTGAGAAGCAAACTGAAGCAAGTCGAGGCCGAGAACGAAACCCTTCAGAAGCATGTCAATGCCTGCTCCCGCAACGATGCCCGGTTGAAGAGAACTTTTGCGGCTATGCAGCGTGATCTACTCGCTGCTGCTGAGACTTTGGATGCTAGTCTGGATTATAAGCGAGGCGCCACTCATCGTGTGTTGATTTTGGGTGTTTTGGCATGTCTGCGTTCGGTGGTTGGGATATCAACGGATGATGGCGACTGCGACCGGGTCAGTGAGGGAAAATGAAAAGGTGTAGTACGCTTTTCCCGAGCCCAACGCATGCATGACTAGTATCCCATTGCATCTCCTCTGACCACATCTATCTCAAGAGCGTCCTCATATGTTGCTAAGTTGAACCATTTCGGCACAGGACCAAAATCCCACGCACGGTACCGTTTCTCGAACGCTCGAGCGCTCTGCTCGAAGTTCTCACGCAGCTCGTCCCACCCTTCAAATGTCAGCTCGAAGTCCCTCTTCACGAAATGTCCTCCCACCATCACATCGCTGATGTCTCCCGGATTGGAATGCAGGATCACCGCTGCTACCGCTCCCCGCCGGCAATACTTTACCGATAGACAGAATGCTTCTTTTAGGGTCTGACCAACTGAGAGCCTTCAGATAATCATTTTGAACCACACAGCTCCGAGGATATATGTCACAAGTCCAGGTATTTGGAGTCTGCCACTAGCACCAGTCGATGAGGGAGCAGATTGAGTAGTCGGGCTGCTATTGCCAGAGCTTGTTGATGATCTCACAACACTTGTTGTTCCTGCAGGGAGGTTCCTGTCCGAGCAGGGGCCAGTCGCTGACTCTGATGAAGACGTGGTGGTGGTGGGTTCCACAGGCATCGCGACAGTCTGAGTCTCCGTGATCGCATGGGTGGGGAGTTCGGTAGAAGAGGAGCTCTCAGAGAGATCATCTGTCACCCAGGCAAAAGTGTCCTGCACCTGATCTTTCTGGCTGATGTCCCTACGAAAGTAGTCCAGCGTTACATGCACGCCTGGTTTGTACACGATGCCGTACCACTGCCGATACGGAGCAACGGCATCGTAGGCGCCTGTAGTGAGGACTGCGCCGGTAGTCAGTGTCGTAATCTACATCCTATGGAAAGCATACTCACTTGAAAACCCAACGCAGCTTCCAGCAAGCTTGCTCTTGCACTCTTCAAGCATGTACTGAGAAAAGCCTGTCGCATTATATGTTGTCCCGTCTTTATATATGAGCTGATCGATACCATCGGCGTCCGTTCCGGTGTAGTTCATGCCCAGTGAATGGGACAGAATAGGTGTCGTACGCGACAGCCTGACTGTTTTCTATTCAAATGGACGCGTTTAGGCGCGTTCATTTCGATGGAGAGTCACCTCTACGCCTAGTAGCACTCGCGACGCGTGTTTAGTCGCGGGTATAGCGCTGGGGAGCACACGGCAGTTCAAGTGCTCGGTGACTGGGATAAACATTGAGGGTCATCGGAATGCTCTGTGTTAGCTACCGACTTAATGGCTAAGAACTCTCCAGGCAATCCTTACTGCCCTAAGGTGACCCGCTACTAATAACAGCGATTCGGAGCCTGGCTAGGAATTATGCGACAACTACTCGGTCTTAGCTAACGAATCACCTATTATACGGTAATCACGCATGCCGTGTCCTTCCGGAGTACGGCATCTACACCCTTACGACACTTACTCGGTCTAGCCAACTACTACTCGACACACGACCTAACAACACACCGCTTTTTCGGAATCTGGCCTAATCGGGTAAGCGGCTGGACTTAACAAGTCGCTTCCTAGCAATTGATTAAACTTAGTGAGGGATGCTATAATATTTGCTTAGCTATAGAGACCCGAACCCGGTAATTACCTCGGTTAAGGTATTAACCCCTCTTTTTAATATAGATAATAGATATTACAAAAACCGAGATTATGCTACCGAAGAGGACTACTCCGTAACGGACGGCCGCGCCTTCCTACACGCCTTAGCACTCCTTATTTAGTAAACAATCTCTCTTAATTACTCGAACTACTTCGGCGGACTCTAATATAGCTAGTAAACGTCTCTTAGCTAACTCTAACTTAGCTTTAAGCGACGACTAGCTAGAGCCTACTAATAGTACTAATCCCTCTTAGCCTCGCTAAACTCGCTAATCTAACCGAATTCTAGTTACTACGATACCTCTATCTCCTAGTAACTAACTCTTAATCGATCCTAATTAAACCTCTACTAATCTATCTACTACTCTCCCGAAATCCTTTAATAGACCTTTAACTAATTGGTCTACTAACGTTAAAATAGCTGAATTAAAAGCTAAGGGTAAGGCGAAGAAGAAGGCGCGTAAAGAGGAGAGTAAGGAGGAATAGGTTAGGTAGGCGGCGGAAGCGAGGGTAAGTAAGTAAGAGCTAAAGTAGCCCTATATTAACTATAGTAACCTCTACTAGACGTAGGACTACTCGAAGCCTTATTTACAGTACTAGTCGGAGGAGTATAAGGTAGTTAATTGTCCGGAGCCGAAGGAAGGTAAAGAGAAGAAGAAAAAGAAGAAAAAATCGAAGCAAGGTAAATTAAGTTCTAATAGGGTACGTAAAGGAGGTAGTAGATTAGGGTAGGGAGGATAGGAAAATATTAATAAGGATATAATAGATATTAGTAGAGGAATAACACTAGCCTAACTAGGCCTAACGGACTCGGCGGCTAATAATAACGAAGACCTTTATAGATACTCTCGACTAACGACGCCTACTAGCTAACGCTAAAATCGACTTAGCCTACCGATTCGATTACCGGTTAACTTAGCGACCGCTCTAGTACTAGCCCTAGACTAACTACCCTCTAGACGATCTAGCTATTTTACTAATAATAAGTTCTCGCTAATTAAACTAACTACACCTATACCGACCGCTCTACTACCGCCTACCCTTCTAACTAGCTTTCCTAGCTTTCTAGCCTAGCCTCCTCTTAACCATAAGCGCTCTAAGATTCAATCGGATATTAATTAAGATAATCGCCGCTTAGTCTCTCGCCGGACAAGTCGTAACGACCTAGCCCGTACTAATTTAGCTTAATTAATTATACTAGCGGGCCCTAGCTAGGCCTTAAAGGGCAAATCGTTAAAAGCTAAGTAGCTAAATCTAGCTCCCTCTACCCGAGGGCTAGCTAACCCTCTAACCGTAAGGGCCGCTCGGTATAGTACTAGCCGCTATCTATTCCTTCGAATTTACACTAGATAAGGCTACTAACGGACGTCCGTCTTACCGGATATCTTAGATTAAATTCGGCCTTCTTACTTAGTCGAAGCCTTAATCTAGGCTTAATTAATTAACGACCCGGCTACTTAGGTTACCCTCCTATAGGAGCATAACCGGAAAGGCGGCTAGGTACTTAAATATATAACGACGGACCTTACTAAGAAGCTTCGCTAGCCTAGTAATAATACCTTCCGTTACGGCGACTATACGGTAACTATTAGTATGTTTTATGTAATTAGTCCCTAGGCCTTTATTTGCCGCCGTATCGGACACTTCGAGCCTTAGGATATCGTTGTCTTATTGTTAAATCGTAATAGACTAGTAGGTTAACTAATTAATACCGAGATATCTAACTTCTAGATAGGCTACTACTAGCCTTATAGAATTTCGACTAAGGTTATCGTTATAGTCTTCGAAGCGCTACGCTAGTCTACTAAATTTTTAACTCCGTTAGGTACTACGGCGCCCTTCTTTAATACGAGGTTCTAGGTAGGGGACTTAGCTAGCGACTGTTTACTCTACGGCTAAGGAATAGTACTTGCCTACCGCCTCCTTAATTGCCCTTATCTCGAACTAGTACACCTACCGGCGGGGGTTAAGGGTAGCCTAGCGTTACGTCGCCTCTTAGCTACTAAACCCCCTATCCGTACCTTATAAATAGACAAATCCGTATTGCTTTAATAAATGTAGACTCCTTTGTAAATCCTACCCGATTTCAAACCGTCTATTACCGCTTCTACGCCTCGTAGTTTAATATTACCCTCTGTTAGGAAACCTACCTAACGGATAATAAGGTACTTAAACTTAACACCTAATTCCCTAGTATCTACTATCTAAACCTCGATAGCGGCCGCTATAGTAGATTAGGTATTATTATAAATAAGTAAACGACTAAATTTTACGAGCTAGCGATTGTGTATACCGATATAGACTACCGTCTAATAGTTATATAGCTAACTAGTCGAGCCTAACTGCTTACAATTGCTAATCTCTATACACCCGTAAATAATTTAAAATTTAACTAGTATAAGTCGATTCCCCTCTCCTAAGAGGCTTACCCGATCGATGTCTACTATAATATCGTTATAGGTAACTTTAATAAGGTCGAATTACAACTAGACTAGGCAACTAATTAACTAATATCTAGAAGAGCGATTGATTCAATTTAAGGCTTACTTTATATACTCGGTAGCCCTAACTAGGGTTTTATTAATAGGTAGAGAGATAGCTACCTAAACCTATAAGATTATACCTTCTTCCGCTCTATAAAAGGCGTATTACGGCTTAACCGAATTTATATAAGGGAAGATTAGATTAAACGTACTAAAGAATAGAACATTTATCCTGTCGGTAAGTAGAATAACTAATTCCACCGAGTAGTAACGATAGTACTCCGAACTAAAGATACTATAGAAAGGGGTCCTAGCCGCTAGCGCCTTAATCCTAAAATTCTTTAGTAACTAAATCTAATTAAACTCTGTAACTAGCATCTTATTAACTTTAAAGGTAATTAGAGTACCTTTAAAGCTAAAATGCAGACGTAGTTACAATAATATATAATTAACAAACAGTAGGGTAGAAATACCCTCTAGGGTAACCTCCGCTAGAAGAGGGAGCGGCTTATAAAGGAGCGATTAGTTAATAATAGTATATTTTCTAACCGAGAAATTAAAGCGTTAACGGTCTAGTAGGAGTGCCTTATAGAGTAGGAAACGAAGACCTATTCGTATAACGCCCTTATAAAGTACCTACTCCTTAATAAAAAGCCGAATAAGTAGTTCTTCGCGCGAGCGAAAGCCTTTACCCTACAAACGATTAATACCTTAATTAATAACGAGACGGGCGAGGAAAGCTCGTCGGTTACAAGCCTATTAAGTATTGCCTACCGGTACTACTCTAAGCTCTATAACCGACGTACGACTAGTGCGGCCGACTAGGCTCGTACCCTCTTAGTAATAGACAAAAGGGTAGACCCCGATACCGTATCTTACCTCCTACGACTAATTACTAAATAGGAGGTTACGGCTTCGATACGATAGGCGGCTATAGGGAAGTTACCGGGTATTAATAGACTACCTTATAAATTTTACAAGGCGCTTATTCGGCTACTGCAAAACCTATTAGCAAAGGAACGGAAGAACTAGAATCCTATACGCTCGGAAATCGTTAAGTAGCTTACCGGCCTCTTTTAAAGAATCTAGCGCTTTAATTCTCTGCCTTATAAATAGATAGACGGAGTTTTAACCCTTCTCTATAAGGAGAAGGGCGAGCGAACGAACCTAAAGAACTATAGGCCGCTATCTATTATAAATGTAGACTATAAAATTTATACCAAAATTCTAATGTAGTAGTTAGTAAAAGCCCTTAAACTAGTTATTAGATCCTATTAATATACCTTCCTACCTAGCCGGCTTATTAATAACAATGTCCGTATAATTTAACTAGTAATAGTGCTCTATACTCTACGAACGAACGGTAAAAATAAGCCTCTTCTACCTATCCGTAATAGCGGTATCGCTATCCTTTTCCTTAACTAAGAGAAGGCGTATAATCGTATCGACTATAAATTTCTATAGAAAACGCTTCAAACGCTCGGGTTTCCTAATAGCTTTATTAACTAGATTAGGACGCTATATTAGGATACTCGAATTAAAGTGTTTATAAACGGCTAGATAAGTAAGGTAATTGTAGTTAAGTCGGGCGTCCGCTAGGGCGACCTAATTAGCTGCTCGCTATTCGTAGCGGCTATCGAGTTACTTACCTAGCTAATAAATAAGGATAACCGAATTAAGGGAGTAATAACGGGCGACCGCTAGTTAAAGCTCTCTATGTTCGCCGATAACACGGTAGTGCTCCTATATAACTAGGTAGAAGCTAATACCGCTATCGAGAACATTTAAACGTATTATAAAGCCTCTAGTACAAAGGTTAACTAGGAAAAGTCCTTCCTATTAAAAGTCGGCGACCTACCGCCTATCGATATTAAAGGGGTTTAAACGGTGTCTAATAAATTTCCCTATAAACACCTAGGGATCCCTATCGGTATTAATAATAAACTATAGTTAACCCGGTACTAGGAAAGGATAATTTAAAAATTCAACAAGGTCGCTACTACGTAGCTTAAATATTACCTATCTATTAAAGGTAGAGTATAAATTACAAACGCCCTAATAATGTCCCTACCGATTTACGCCTTTCGCTTTATTAACATCCCTACAGAGGTTAAACGGAAGCTTAAAAAGGAGTATTACTAGCTAGTGTAGGACGATAAATCGCACGGGCTAGATAAGGACTTCTATACCTACTACTTAAAGAAGGAAGGCGGTATTAAATGCCGTAACCTAGAAAGCGTCTATAATGCGGGTATCGTAACTACTATTACGCGAGCTATAGTATAGCCTAACCTACCGTAGGCCTAGATTACTCGTTAAATTATCCTCGCTTATATAGAGGGTAACATAATTAAAGATACAATCGTTAGCCTATAGACGTAATCCTTCTTATCGAAAATTTATAACCTTCCGCTATATCTAGCTAATTAGTAGAGGCGCTAGCGAACTATATATCGCTATAACGCTCCTAAAAGCTTAAAGTATATTATAATTGCCTAACTACGAAACCACCTAGAGCTTATAAATACTTTTATTTAGTATTACCCGTACCTAGGCTCTAGTAAAGGTCGGGGTGCCCGGCGGTAGAACTCTACTAGCTAGCGGATCTTATAGGTATCTAATGTCCGTATAATAGGGGATATCTAGGACGCCTAATCCTAATCTCCCCGTGTACCGATAACCGTAAAGTCTAAATAAGAATTAGATAATATCCGTAGCCGGATTAATAGCCTTATTAGATTAATACCTAAACTATAGTATCGATTACTTAGGCCTCCGCGGCGGGACCTAAACGATAAGAGCTAAGCGGCTATCTATTTAAAAGTACGAAATAGTACGGATATCCGTATTAAACAAGTAGGGTTTTAAGCTACCTATAAATTATTCCTCGCTAAGCGCCTTTACAGCGTAGACTTCTCTAACCGTACTACCTAGGCCCGGAGTGCCTATAAGCGAAAAATAGGTTAAAATTTAATAAAGAAGGAGCTATAGATAGCCTACTAGCCTTTCGTAGGTTAACTAAAAGTTGGAGACCTCCTCTAGCGGCTCCTTTATTAAAAGATAAGAATAGGCTAGCTGCTTAAATAGCTACCCGCTAATCGGTAGATATACCTATAGGATATAAGGGACCTATCCCTATACTACATTTAGATAGGATACTCAGTCTTATAGGCGGTCTAGTATAAATTTCAACGAATCTAGGCCTACCTCGACCTACTAAACGCTTAAATATTAACCCTAACTTCGATAGAGGAAATACTTACCTTTATAGTAGTAAGCCCCTTTCCTAAACTAAATAAGGACTAGGGCCTAGTAGACAAACGACTTAAAAAGGATAATCGGGTACGTCGAAACCAATAGCTATACCTATTCCTAATAGCTATATAGGCGTTATAGAAGTGCTATTTAACCTAATCCTTTAATACTACCCCTAAGCTATAGTAAGAGGGTATAGTAAGGGAGTCCTACCGGACAATAGTTAGGCGGTAGATAATAGCTAATCGGATACTCTATACCTCTAAACGATACGGTGAAAAAGCTAGCGACCCTAAACTGTTCTAGTAGTTATAGGGCGAAAAGCCTAAACTAATAAAAGTCCTTCGTAGACCGCTATGTCTAGTATAGCCCTCTAAGCGGATAGTACCTACTCGAGAGGAACCACCTGTAGCATTAATTAACTAATAGTTAAGACAAGCAATTAAGCGCTATACACCCCTATAGCCCCCTTATAACGACCTAGGCTCGGTATAGTAGGTTTCTGCCTACTAAGTAGCAAAGGAAGAGTAGGATAACGATGGTTCGATTCTATTAAAGGGCTCCTAGTGGACCACCTCTTTCTTACTCAGCCACCCGCTGGATAAGGTTATCTAATTAGGTAATCAAAAACAACACTATTGCTCTCTCTCCGGTGTAGTTCATGTAGTTCTTGTTGATCCAATTCAAGGGCGATGGGAATGTCAGAGCGGTATAGGACACAACCCCTGGATTAGCGGTTAAGGCTGTCGAAGCAAAACCAAGCATCAGAGCCAAGATGATTGGCGACATTGTAGGTAGTAGTTGTAAGAGCTCACTTCCACACGACGTGGCCAAAGGAGCTCACTTAGCTTTATCAATCCAACACTTACACAGATCATTCGCATTCGCGTTGCAGTTACGCGAATGATCGTCCACAAAACAGTCTACAGAGACAATAGCGGGACGGGATGATCTGTGGTTTGCATGTATTCAATGAGAGTCCGTCCAAGTACTTTTTCCATTCAGCGCCTGGACTCAGATCACATGGGTCTTGGTGGTGTCCTTGATCGATGAGCCTACTATCAGGCTGCAGCCTGGCTTCGCGCGTGCGGAAAAGAAACTTCCTGGCCAAGTCAGACTGCAAGCTGCTTAATCGCCACTCTCATCATCTCACAATTCATCAATAGTTCAATTCGCTTTTCCTGTCCGGAAACTCTGCCCATGCCTCATCACTACCAGCACCCCTCACCCAGTGTCTGATGATATCACCCTCACCTTCGACCGAATCAACGGCCATGTTCGCAATTTGGAGCCACATTCCTCCTTTCACAGGCAGAAGCGGTGGGTCTCTCTCCATGTCCTGCTCTTCCCACGATCTCGAAACCTGCTCGCCATGCGCCAGCGCTCGAATCATTTTCACAAGGTGTCCATCATCTGGGATCACCATACAGCGCTGAATGATCGACGACCACGTGGACGCCGGATCCACGGGTTTATAATTCTTGATTTCGTTCGCACGAAGCTCCGGTCCGAGACTTGAGGCGTAGAAGAGGAGCTCCATGCGGACGAAACATTCCAGAAGCCGAATCTTGACTGCCGACTTGATCCAGTCCTGTTCTAGAAAGGCAGAAAAGAAGATTGAGGCATTGATGTAATGGACGTAGATAAAGTCGATCTTGACCACTTTGCTTGGACGTTGTGCAGCGCCTGCGATGAAGGCATTCACGTTGATCAACTCGACTGTTCGGTATGCCAGATCATCGGGATCGTCGACTGTCCATTGTGCGGCCAATTCAGCCATCCTTGGAGGCGCCTTACTGGCCAAGTCATCGTCGTATGCAAACGAGTTGCCGCCGTTCCAATAGTCTTTGTCGCACAGCGTTCGATCTTCCCTAATCTCCTGCAGAAGCTCAACGAGTGGCTTACATTTTGTAGTGGTATTTTGTGACAACCTCTCACATTCAAGCAAGTATTGCCCGAAAACGTTGGAGTGCACACAGGTGCCTGCGAGACCTTCGGCGACGATTCCAGGTTGTTCAAACTCGATGCCATATCCGACCAGGATGAGGTTATGCCATATTCCTATGTTGACTTGATTCAGCAAATAGTGGAACCTTCGAGGTAAGCTGAAAAAACGTACCTGCGAAAAGCCTGATGAAATGGTCATCCGCCAGTCTTGTGCCAGAGAACAGGTATTCAGTCACCATCTCTTTCCAGCCCTGCTTCTCAAATTTCTGCAAGAAGAAGGCGAGATAGTCATGGTAGTATCGATCATTGCCCAACATCGACTTGAATCCTTCACCAGTGTACATGGCTTCGACCCGATCCTTGTCGATGGCAAATCTAGGGCGTTGGGTACTTTCCATCGTGTCGATGGCCAACTGCAAATCTTTCGGCGTTGCACCCAGAGCATAAGCTGCTAAGAGATGGTGCACACGATGATTGTGGAAGCCGCCAGTCTCGCTGAAGTAGACATGGTTGTTGAGCTGGTTTTCTTTGAGTAGTCTGTTCAGCATCTGAGCAGAGTCCTCCCGGGGACGTGGACCACGATATACGCTGGTCGTTGAGGTTGTGATGTCGAATTGACTTTGCAGCTGGTAGTCATCATGGACGTTGGTACGCTCGTGGTTTTGATTCATCTTCAAATGCTCGCTCAGGCCGCCGGCGTTCGCCTGGCGGGTTGCATCGCTGTACATCTTGGCTGTCGTCTGGTTGTCCGTCATTGAGTCTCACTTTAGGACATGTATCAGCTAGTAGTTTGGCAAAAGTGTTGCTTACTGTGTTATAACGTTGACCTTGAGTTTCTCTTCAACGTTTGGTCAGTCCTACTTCAAAGCGTCTACTGGCTTACAAGCTGCTTACATATAGTGAGTAGGTCGAGCTGAGAACTGACAATGAAATCAATGATAGAAGCTCACATCCAAAGAGCTCAAAGCGCAAGAGTACTACCAGATGTTGAAGCCCAGACTCTTGCACGAGGATGACATGTGAAATTCCTCCGGGTAGGATGTTATATCGATATAGACCTACCTTGGTGGACATATTTCCCTCTCCATCGAAACATTCCATTCCATCTGCTAATGTTCTGGCAAACTCAGAGTGTGGGATTCACGCAATCACATTCACCAGAGATCTACAAATTCACTCGCAATTTAGCGCTAGTCCGTGCAGCGACACTTATGCGGCACGTGCACATCCACCTACCCAATTTGGACCGAGGCTCAATCCTTGAACGAATTGCGAGTAATCTGAAATCCAAGTACGGTCCAAAGACGTCCAAAACGAGCACCTGATGGCAGCCCAAGTCTAGTCCGTCCGCGATTCTGGCTGACTGATCCAGCGCCAATTCTTAGAAATGTCTTGGCACGATGGCGACCAGTGGACTAGGTTCCAAGGTCTCTTCCCTGTTTGTGGCTGCTTTGGCGATGCACAATCAGGCGGTTCCCAAGGTGCCAGGCGTATAGCTGATTTGCTCAGCTTTACGTCAGCTTTTGTAGCACGGAGCTGTTGCTTAAGAACAAAAGAGATCGCTGGGAAGTCCAGAATGAATCCATCGTGCCTGTTCGATTCTTGAGTTTTGTGGGCAGAAAACTTATTTGAGTCCATATTCATTCTCGCTCTTCTCGTCGATTGTCGCTCTGCATTTGAACTCAATCGCTCATCATGTCGGGACCCAAGGTCGCCATCGTCTTCTATTCGTACGGTTCTGCATCGCAAACCTTGTCAATCTGACGACTGACAATGATTTTAGTCTGTACGGCCACATCAAGCAACTCGCTGAAGCCGAAGCTCGAGGGATCAAAGCCGCCGGCGGCACCTGCGACATTTACATGCTGCAAGAGACGTTCACCGATGATGTGCTCACCAAGATGCACGCTCCCTCCAAGGACAGCTGGAACATTGCCACCCTCGAGAGTCCCAAGAAGTTAGAAGAATACGATGCGTTCTTGCTCGGCATACCGACTCGTTTTGGCAACTTCCCGGCGCAGTGGAGGACTTTCTGGGATCGGACGGGTGGACAGTGGGCTAAGGGTGAGATACTCAAAAAGCTGAACGTCGTGTATAATGGCTTGCTGACTAGTGGTTAGGGTCGTACTGGGGCAAATTCGCTGGCGTTTTCGTTAGCAGCGGCACGATGGGCGGCGGGCAAGAGAGCACTGCGCTTGCAGCGATGAGCACTCTGGCTCATCATGGCATCGTCTATGTTCCCTTAGGATACAAGACGGTCTTCCCGCTGCTTTCCAATCTCAATGAAATCCATGGTGGGTCTCCATGGGGAGCTGGAACTTTCAGCGTAAGGGCCTCAATTTCTTCTGGAGATTGCAATGCTGACAGCGGTCTGCAAACAGGCTGGTGACGGGTCACGACAGCCTACCGAGCTCGAGCTCACGATTGCAGAGGAACAGGGCAAGGCGTTCTACCAGACGGTTTCGAAGGTCAACTTTTCGTCCTGACTGGTCGGTCAGCCTTACCTTTGAATGCAGCAACGGTGAACAAGAGCAGGGATCAAAATTTTTTGAGATCATCCCCGTCGAAAAGCCACGTCGAGAAGGCGAGAGCTCATCAGCTAAATAGAAGCGACTTCAAACAATCCTATTCTTGAGATCATCGCCCTTTGTCGTCCAGTACCGACAGTCTACGTAGTAACACCGTACAGCAGGAAAGCCGTGTTGCTGCAATAGTTGGCTCCTCCCGGCTGCAAGATCCTCCAGTACTGCCCACATTGGAAGTACGTACTTCCACCATTGACAACACACTGCAGAGGACAGGTACCATCCGCATTAGCGGCAAGGCCGCATTGCAGCATTGTGATGTTATTTCCCCTTGCTGCAATGGTCGCCGCCGAATCGAACAGCACAAGTTCGCTGTCACCGTCCACTCTGTTCAGGTCTTCATCCGCCGTGTACCCAACGTAGGCGGCGTCGGCTGCGAGGAGATTCGTGCCGGCGAGCGAGAAGTTTGAGGGAGTGCCGACTGTACCATCAAGAGAGACGCCGATTGTATTCGGCGGGGCTTTTCCAGCGGCAATACCATTATATACCCTCAAGGATGCGTAGTTGCCGTTGTTTGAGCCACCGATAACCTTGATCTCAAAGGTGGGAAGCGAGACTACCGTTGTAGTGCCTGTAGTCGTGGTGGCTTGGACGCTGGACCAGCTTGTCGTTGTCGTGCTGATCGTGCTTACGATCGTTGAGACACTGGTGGATGTAGTATGCGGTGTTGTTGTCGTTGTTGTATCGACCTATTGTTGTTAGAATCCAAGGCACTTAGTAGCCGGGAGGGAGACGTACGCTAGTAGTTCGGGATGTTGTCGCCACCATGGAGGTTATGCTTGTCGTCGTGGTAGTGGAGGGCGCAATAGAGAGGCAGCTACATGCTGAGGATATCTGCGGGCCTAGGATGTAGGCAGCTAGTGCCGGTGGTTTGGGAATGGAGCTGACGGCTCGCTCTTTCATCTTGTGTGCCGTGCTAGTCGGAGCTGCACACGAAGTACGAGTAACGGTGGCAAGAACCGAGGTGGTGCCCGTGGTCGTGATCGAAGTCTCCGTGAAAGTGCTGCATTGACATGAGTATGTCTGCGTGACGTTTGCATTGCCAGCAACTCACGTCGTCGAGAAAGACGTAGTAGAGGTAGTGACTACATCTGTGACGATGGGAGCCGTCTGCACCTGCGTCGTTGTAGTCGTGGTCGAGACATCAGTATAGGTGCTGTGACGTCTGTTAGCAAAGCAACAGGCTTCTCGGTCAGCAACCTTACGAGGTGAATGTGGTCGATGTGACCGTAGAAGTGATGGATGGTATAGCAAGGAATGAAGAGCAGTATGCGGTTGCCGCAGTCTGCTGCTTGACTAGTGTCACAGCATCTTTAACGACCGAACAGAATGCGGATTGTATGTTCGGAGTGCCAGCAGGAGATGCAACCACACTGCTGATCAAAGCCAAAAGGATGGTTGCCCTCATTGCTGTCGTGCTTCCGTTCAGGGAGGATCAGTCAGTCCGATTGATACGTGAGGAGAGGTAGCCGAATGTCAATGAGGACGACTGGTGTCTCGCAGCTCTATTAAATGCCCAATACATGAGCGTTCTGCTTCCCACGACAGGGCTGCGCTCTCTGGTGGACGTCGAGACTGGCCTTCCAGCCAGCCATAGAAAAATTACTTTCAGAACACGCGAGAAAACCAGACGCCCAGGTGAGACCAAACCCTAGGATTGCCAAATTCCGTCCGTGCACGAAGGCTTTCCTTTGGAAACTTTGGCAAGGCTGCTCAAAAGTGGTCAAGGCCAAAGCTTGACGGAGCTGAAGTGCAACACTTCGCTCACACTTGGCTCAATTTGGCAGGTCTCAGGAGCCCTTATAGTCATGGCCGGCATGGGTTTCCGTTTCAAGGATCGAAAGCTGAAGTTCACGTGGCTGGCTGGAGCTGTAAAAGCAGCCACTTGGACGCCATAGCTGAGTTTGGCTTTAGTCCCTCTCTAATAGCTCTGCAAATGGGCATGTGGCGCTGCTGAAATCTCATTACCTGCAGGAATTCAGTCCGGAACATGAGGCATTGTCCAGATACTCCACTGTACAGACGCCGAGACCGCGTGGCCTTTGAGCGGCGTTCCCAATCCTTGTCCCGCGTTCGGCATGTAGGACAGAGGAGACGGTGCGAAGCGACGTGCAGCTGGCATAGTCGAGCAAGTGGACCTCGCACCCAATTTACGTTTCGTATCCGAGGCCCTAATGGAACACTCTTCCTTCGGGGAGGCGTCTTCACCTCCTGGGGGCGGTGCTGATGGCAAGAGTACTCGCCGCGATTGGAATGGCTCTGCTCCGGGCGAGGACGATAGATCCATCGTTGAAGAGCTTTGGACCTGCTTTCTTCGGCTCTAATAGCACCACCGCGTCTTGCTTGCGACCTCACGACCTCGTAATGACATGGCCTGGCGGGTAATTAACAGTGGAGACCGTCGTCTTTGTGCTCCCTCTCATGTGTTGAAGGGTATCATTCGCACGAAGTCGCCTTCCATATAGTTCACCAACGCAACAACATACGTTGCAGGACATGAGATCGGCTGGGTATACTTGTAAGCTCGCGCTGGATACCTCTTCGAGTCGGGAACGTACCACATTCAATGCCAGCCATTGATCCAGCCTCTCCTTAGTGACTCGAAAGGTGGGAGATAAAGTCCCGATAGCGCAATGGGGATAGTCCAGAGAGCGTATCTCGACGCAAGAGGGATAGTCGCGGGGCGTGTAAGCGGGTGGGTACCAGCATGATGGAAATGAAACGTTGATGGTGTGGAGGTTTGGAAGATCAGCGAAGAGACACGGAGCTGTGTCGTCGAGGAATGGACGAAGTACTACAATGAAGTCAGCTTCGACCTTGTTGCTGGAATTATTGCTCACTTGAAACCATTTCAGAGGTGCGGGCGGTGGCCACCGGTGGGATTTGGAACGAGACTGTAGAGATCGTGTGCTTTGCATAAAGAGGAAGATCCAGGCCTGTCCACTTGCCCATAAGCTGTCTTGGCCTTCCAGTCTGCCGGCGAAGGCTTAGTCTGAGTGTTGTGCGTAGCTGCTTCTCCTGCAATTCGTCGCAAAGCTCTGCGGTCACCAGAGGATGGATGTCGAAGAGGCCCAAGTGAGGGCATGGTGCAAGATGTTGCCGCACGTAGAATTCGGCTGGACGAGGTGGCCATGTATCGTATTCCACTGCGTTTTCCATCTCTAAAGGCCGGCTCCAGTAGCGTCTGGTATGCTTGCCGACTCTTTCGTCGTTAGCGATGGCTTCAGCGATGTCGTCCAACGTATGGCCATAGACGAGATCTCGAATCTCGCGGGGCAGGTCAAAAAACGTCAGAGGTTGCTGTCTATTCCGCATCCTGATGCGAGTGCATTCGATGACCCATTGATGGATTGTGATGGATTGTAGCGAGGGAGATGAAGTGAGTGATGATGTTGTTGATCAAGAAGAGCCGCCAAATTTCAGGCGTCCACCTGCAGTTGCGAAGCCGAGGGTCAAGCCTAAGGCATTATCAACTCCTGTCCGCTGCTGTTCAAATTGTCATCTTTCCATTCGATCCATGATGAGAGAGGTGGCAGGCGACAAATCCTTGAATGGTTCCAAGCAAAACTCGTTAGGGCGAGAGGGGAACTAAAAGTCCTCGCAAATGCGTCAGCTTCTCGGCTTGACTGGGAAGCACTCCACACCCCTGAGGAGAAGCGGTATCTTCGAGGCAATAATGCGGTAGATCAAGCTCAAAAAGGTGTTTGATACTGTCCCGCGACAAGTAAGGATGAGGTGCGAGGAAACAGACTTCAAGGATCTGGACCCTCGGACAAAGGTTCAGCCGTTCCGACGACTGTCAAAATTTGTCCTTCATCGCCTCGCGCTTGCTTCCTTCGTCCGTTCGCCGACGTCCAAAAAGAACAGCAAAAATGCAAAACATTCAGCACCCGGTATTCCCACGTGGTCACCCACCGTAGTACTAATCAGGCGGTTAGCTGCTTGTGTATGGCAGAGCGGACGGGATGCCCAATTGTCAGCTACCTATGGCCGAATGTATGAAGGCCGGACTTTTTGGAAATATAACGCCTTACACGCAGGCACCCTTGGCCGCTGGCACGCTGGCAGAAGATGTGAACGCGAAAGGCCAGATACATCTCTTCCTCCCGGAATGACCTACTACTGTAAAGCCAATTTTCATCTCCCTTGGTCTCTATCGAAGGTACCATATCCCGAATGATGGGAATCTGCAAAGCATGTCAGGCATGTGTGCAGGGCACTGCGAAGGCAATACCACATAGAACAATACGAAGTCCCGAGAATCGTCACCACAATACCGGGCATGAGTTCTTGACATCCGTCCAGACTGGATGTCAGATCTGTGCTGCAATTTGGAAGCAGATGAAAGACACATCACCCAATCTCGACCCTCATACCGACGCCATCTTCCAACCGGTCCGTAAGGAAAGCGAATGCGGTGCCAACTCCTCACCTTTCACCACCTTTTCGTCCTACAGTGACCATATCAAGATTGCTTGGACAAGGCCAAGCTATGGCAGCATTGCGTATATTTACATTGGGCCCTCGCTGACTCGTAATGAGATCTGGGTACCGGCTACTAATACTGGCGATGATCTCACCCTGGCTCAGGCCCGAGTTTGGCTACAGCAGTGTCTCACAAGTCATTCATCTTGTTCTGCAAACGCAGTGTCGAGGCGAGTCCCCACTCGACTGCTCGATATCGATGTCTCCGGTCAAAAGGACGTTTTCCGCGTGGTCGGAACAGCGACGAGTGGTCTAGAAGGGCTGCAATATGTCACACTAAGCCATCGCTGGGACAGCTCCGAGTCGTTTTTGCTGCTCCATGCCAACAAGAGCGCACTCTCTATGGGTCATCCCATTTCAACTCTTCCCAAAACGTTCCAAGACGCCATCAAAGTTACTCGTGCTCTTGGCTTCCGATACATCTGGATTGACAGTCTTTGCATTATTCAAGACAGTCCTGAGGACTGGGAGGCCGAATCCAAGAACATGTGCTCGGTCTACGCAAATGGCATATGCAACATCTCTGCAACCGAAGTGCAAGGTGCCGCTGGCCTGTTCCGGCAGAGAGATCCCGCTCTGGTCAGTCCGGTAAAGGTCAAGATTTCCGAGGGCTCGCCTCTCTGCAGGCGTGCAGGCACATACGACTTCATCGAGCAGCGGCTGCTTGGAAGGCGAATCGAGGAAGCACCGCTCCACCAAAGAGGCTGGGTCTTCCAAGAACACACGTTGTCTCCACGAATACTGCATTTCCTCAATGATCGTATCTTGTGGGAGTGCCAGCAGGGTTCTGTTCCAGAGGGCTACGAAAACGAATCAGACCTCATGAAACGGCTGAAGGCTGTATCCTGGCGCTTTAGTCGCAATTGTTCCTTCGACTGGAGGAACATCCAAGGGCACAGCCGCGGTGAGCATGGACAGCCATCAACACCTTGCGATCCAGGCTGCGGCTTCTGCCGTGCGTGGTCGACAATCATTAACGAATACAGCAAATGCGACTTCACGTTTGCTGATGACCGGCCATGGGCACTCACCGGCCTCGCAGCTGAGATCGAACGGCTTTCCGGAGAGCAATATCTGGCTGGATTGTGGAGAGGTCATATGCACCGGCAGTTGCTCTGGGTCCTCGATCGACACTCGAAGCAAGTGTTGCTGCCAAAGGCTAAGAGACCATTTCCAAGCTTTTCTCCGCTGTCCGTTGACACGCCTGTTATGACGCCTGCCTTGGATAGGTCGATTTTGTTCGAGATACTAGACGCCCAGAAATTGTCGGTCGAACATCTAACAAAGGTCTCAGGGGTCACATCTCAACCAGGATGGCTTCACATTCGGGCGGTCTTGAAGGCAGTCCGCATCATTCATACTAGTCACATGGGACAGACCCTCAGTTACATCATGCGACCAGAAGCAAACGAGAGGACTTACAAGCGTCTTACTATTATGTCTTTGAGTCTCGATACCGCGGTCGAGCAGGAGGACACGCCGAGCTCCTCGCCAGATTACTTCCTCATGCATGCCGCACAAGTCCCCAATCCAGTTGCAGAGTGGAACTACTGGCTGCTGCTCGAGGTTGCTGATCGGGTTGCAAGGTCTTACAAACGAGTGGGACTTGTGAACTGCTGTTTCAAGGAGGACGACGGTGAGGATGCCAAAGAAGACCGTCAACTCATGCATGAGCACCACTTACTGGACCAACAAGCGCCTGGAAGGCTGCGGGATGACAGCGGTGATTGTATCTTCTACCTGGTATGACGACTAAGAGAGTTTCAGCGCACACTCGCCAGAGCACTACCACCCTACGTCTCATCTGGAAGTCTTCATCCCACTCCAAAGCCCCTGAGAAAGAGGCATGTCACAACCTCGAACGAGATTGCTGCAACCTTGCAATTCTCTCCTCACTCAACTCAAATACCTCTGGCAGGCCGGTACTCTCCCAACTCTTCCCTTGCATCAGCTGCACAAGCGCAGGCGCCGCCGTGAATATCCTCGCCATGCCATGGCCATTATGAGCCACACAAGTCCACTGGCCAGCTTTCCCAGGAACCTCTCCTATCAAAGGAACACCATCGACAGTCATGCCGATGATACCGCTCCAGCTTCGATCGCTCAATTTGAGCATCTCCGATTCTTCAACATCCGACTTCCACTCCGCGAACTCGTCTTCTGCGAAGTTTCGAGCTTCGTCTGTTGCGATTGGGCTGTTGTGGACGCTGTCGTCGAAAGATGACTTCCCTCCAAGTCGGGCGTTGAGGTCTTTCTGGGCTTTGTTCTCTCCTCCGAACAGGATGTTTCCGTCAGAGGTAGGCCGTGAGTTGATGCTTATGAGACGGTTATCAGGGAGAAGCACCCCATACGAATTTGTCAACACTCTGGATCCAGTAAAAGCAGGCGGAGGGGTTAACTTGCTGCAGACATGAGGGACCGCTTGAACAATGTCCTTAAGCTGAGGCACATTTGCACCAACGTATGCATTCGTAGCATGAATGATTGAATGACACAAGATGTCGCCACGGTCTGTGTGGATCTTCCATCTCATATCGTCATCGTCATTCGGGGAAATCGATCTTGCCACGGTGAATGTGTGCAGGGCTACGCCTTTTGAGAGATTGAAGCGCATGATGTGTGTGGTCAACTTTCGCGGCTGGAGAGTAGCGGCCGGCCAGGCGTAGCAGGCTTGTGCGTTTCTCAAACGGGTTCTTTTCCTTGCTTCGGCGGGATCTTCTGTGACTTCGATGTGTTCGAAACAGCCTCCTGCGGCCTTGAACTTTGCGAAGTTTTGGCGAGCGGCTGCGGCTACATCGGGTGTCATTGCTACGTCTAGTGTGTTGCCTGTCCACAGATCACAGTCGACGTTGTTCTCCTCGACGTAATCAATGAGCGCATTGAACGTTCGCCACTCATTGTCGAGGATCTGTGCAATATCAGCATCGCGGGAAACACATGAAACGCTCTGGTCAAAAACATACCTTCAACGCCTGCTCCGTGCCAAAAAGACTCTGATACTTGGCAAAGCCTCTCCATTGATCAGGCTTACAGTGCCCTGCATTTCGTCCTGTTGCACCAGAGCAGAATGCCCTGGCTTCAAGGATAACGACGTGTTTATCGGGCCATGCTTGTTTGAAATGCTTTGCTGCGAGGCAACCGGTCATTCCACTTCCGATGATCACGCAGTCTGCCTGCTGAGGCAATGGATCGGTGCGTCCATGGTCCCATAGTGGATCGCACTGTACTTGTTCGAGCCATAGGGAAAGGGACTGAGTGTGAGGCTTGGGGAATCCCATAGCTGGTGGTGCAGAAGCTTGAGTCGGAGATGGTGGGGTTCCAATTTCATGCTGTTGGAGATTTGTCGCCCCAGAAAAATAAGACAGTCGTCAGAAGGTAAGATGTTGACGATTACTTGGCGCGCAAAGGGTGGAGTCAAGTCGTCGGCCGGCCTCAACGCTGTGCCATTCGATCGGCCAAGAACTGATAAGCTTGCACATCGCTCGGCCAGCACAGCTCTCCTTCCGGCAAACGCAGCGCATCGACTGCAGTTTTTCGGCGAGGTCGTCTCGACCGCTCTGGCGACAAAAAGCCAGCCTTGTCATATTCATGATTCTGGCCCTGCTTCAAGATTCGACAAGGTCGAATGCTAAGGCCCAATCACATTTTCCACTCTACAAACATTGACTTCTCTCACGCCAGATCTCCTCCAGACTGTTCCAGAATCGATGGACCTGAGACCAAGCCATCTCTTTCGAACGAAGCTTCAATTCACTTCGGACGAGATCAATCTCTTCTGGAGTGCGCATGAAATGTCCGACAACATACAGAGGATAGTTGCCCAGATGACATGCAGCCCACTTTCGGTCTCCATATCGACGCTCCAAGACCGTTATGATCCGTGAAATCTGCCAGCTCTCATCAGTTGTCGCAGATGGGATGGTGCCACTTCCTGGTGTTGACAGATGGACGGACAGGAGGGAAGCCCCCAGTGCCATTAGAGTAGTCGCATCCTTGGAGAAAGTCTCGGACTGACTCGCAGATTCCAAGGAGTTGGAGAGAGTTACAGAACCCTGATCTTCGTCGGAAGTATTACGAAAGTGTTCTTGCCAAGGCTGCAGCTCTCGTTGGAGTCGTCGAAGACATCGGTGGAATTCTTTCGAGGCTCGATCGATCCCCCACAGGACTTTGATCATGAGCATGATCTTGTACAACGCAAAGGGCACTCCAAGCACCGGGCTGTTGCGAGTGTTTGACTGGTCTGGAAACAAAATCGTCCGGGTCAGCAAAGCCTCACATTGCAACCAGAAGTGGGGATCAAAATGGAAATCAAGGCCCTCGTCGGGTGCTTCTGACCATAGACCCATCCGAACGAGGAAAATCTGATAAATCACGCTTTCTAAAGCGAGTCGATCGTAGGGTCGACGTAGCGAGACTGACAAGTCGCTTTCGAGATATTCGGTTAGGATTATGCGGATTGCTGCACTGACGTGGTGTGGTATGTCGGTGTACGTCCCATGTCCCATGCAGCCATGGAGGTAGAGCATCATGATATTGGTGAGAATGGAGTTTCGATACTCACGCCGTCCAGATGGTGTTCGAGCGACCGTTTGGTTGAGACCTCGCAACGATCTTGAGTAATATGAAAGAGCAACTTCTTGCATTTGGGGCGCCTCTCCAGCTAGAAAGAGGTTGGATGCTGCATTCGCCAGTACTGAGTATCGAACACCACGGTCGACTATCATGTAGACGTTGATGTCGTTGATCCAGTCGTTGTAGAAGTCCGGATGGCTGTCTGGATTGATGAGGAGAGCATAGTAGGTGTTCGTGAAGTGAAGGCCGACCGCGGTCTCAAGGGAAACTTCGATGACTTGGCTTGAGATATTGGCTTCGGTAGCAAGGTCGGGCAGCTCTCGCTGGCAATTTTGTTCGGGATCGTCTGCTGCGCTGGGCCTTCTGCGTTGACCATGGCGTCCATCGAAAAGGTCATTTTGCGTGGGCCACGTGCAAGATCGGTGCGAAGTGTTGCAATTCCGGCATACCGGGCGGGATTCATCACACTTCTTGCGCCGTTGCCGGCATGTCAGACAGCCTGTCTTGGTACGTAGGACTGCATGAGACTTCTGCATTCCTGTGGTCGTGCTGCTTGGCGAGGCTGGCGAGTGTCATCCAGTCGAATGTGCGCATCATCGCTTCTGGTTGGAATTGCGGGGCTGCCTCGAGTGATAGGATTTGGAGACATTGTCGTCGCAAGATAAGATGCATGGAGGTAATCAAAGAGGAGGCGCCTGAAGTTGAGGAGGCAGCCTTTTAGACTTCACGCTAGCGAATCGCACCAATCACAAGCAATTGCGCGCTCAGGGGCCCCGTCTTGTCCTGATGCTCGAGGTGGGATTCCCTTGGACCATTCGAAAGGACATCGATCATCAATATTCTGAAGTGCTAAAGACAGCTTGATCGCTTCCACGCCTCGAGCTTGTCCACGTCCGCGCCAGTGAGGATCAATTGCGCAGTGAAGCTGTCTTGGCCTTCGTCTCCTCACTCGAAGCATTTGCAGTATGATATTGAACGGGCGAAAGGGACTGTCTGACTCTTCTGAGATACAAGAGTGAGTATGTGACCTCTTCCCCAGCCAGTCTTCACAGTTCCTCGCGTTCCTTCATCATGTCCTCCCGCCCATTTCCGCTCCTTCAGCGACTGCCTGTCCCCAAAGGCACGGAGGCCTTCGAGGCAAGACGGCAGAAGCTGTACGACGCCTTCATTGCCAAGGTTCCAGAAGGGTACTACGTGCCTCAGCACTACATCGACAATCCTCCAAAGAATATCACATCCATTCCTCGAGAGTGTGGTATCCTGACTGCAGAAGAGCTCTCTATCACCGAGGACTACGATGCTGTCGCCCTCGCTGATACGATTGCGACTCGCAAGCTTACCGCCGTCGCCGTTACTCAGGCTTTCCTCAAGAGAGCAGTCATTTGCGACCAGATCTCCTGCTGCCTTACTCAATGGCTTCCAGACATGGCACTGGAGCAGGCCAAGAAGCTCGATGAGCATCTCGAACGGACAGGAAAGACAGTAGGTCCTCTGCACGGCGTGCCCATCTCAGTGAAGCAGCACATCCCACTGGCCGGCACTTACTCTGACTGTGGCTTCGTGAGCCAAATCGTCCTGGACAAGCAAGACTGCCAGATGATTGCCATCCTGCGCAAGCTGGGCGCTGTGTTCCACTGCAAGACAGCACAGCCGCAGGCCATCATGCACTTGGAGACCGATGGGTACCTTGGCAGAACGCTCAATCCGTACTCGATTGATCTCTCGCCCGGCGGCTCTTCGGGAGGAGAATCTGCGCTCATCGCCCTTCGAGGATCTGTGCTCGGCATCGGCACAGACATAGGAGGCAGCATTCGAGGCCCAGCTGGCAAATGCGGTATTTATGGATTCAAGCCCACGACATACACACTGCCGATGCAAGGATTCATTGCTGGTGGTTTCGCTGCCGAGCTCAACATTCTCTGCTCGACTGGTCCTCTCTGTGGCACGCTGCGAGACATGGATCTCTTCATGAGGAGCATCCTGGACGAGAAGCCGTTTCTCGAAGATCCGCGCCTGGTGCCGATCCCCTGGACGGGCTTGAAGACACAGCTTAAATGCAGTGTTCAGAAGCCACTGAAGATTGGAGTCATGCTCAACGATAGTGTAATTCAACCACAGCCTCCAGTCTTGCGGGCCATGGAATGGGCTCAGAAGCGCCTCTCCACATCCTGCCTGCTCGAGCTGAAGCCGTACAAGCCTTACAAGGTAGCTGATGCCATCTCAAACATCCGCAAGATGTACTGGCCAGATGGCGGCGAAGCATGCAAGGCCGCGGCGGCTGCCACTGGTGAACCCATTCATGCATTGACAGAGCACATCATCAAAGACGCCGTCGGCACTAACAAAACAGCAGCCCAGATCCTCGCCGACCGTGTCACTCGGGACGCCTACCGCTGCGCCTTTGCCGAGGACTGGAACGCCCAGGACGTCGACTTTGTCTTGTGTCCGATGTATGTTGGCCCAGCTCCAGCTCATGACACCTCTTTCTACTGGAACTATACTGCGCTGTGGAATTTTGTCGACTATCCAGGCGTCGTCTTTCCAACGCCTATCAAGGCGTTGGCCAAGGGAGTCGAGAAGTATGCTGATGGTGAGCCGTGGAATGAGCAGGATGCTCATGTCAGGAAATTGTGGGAGGAGATTGACTATGAGAATGCTCCTATCGCTCTGCAGCTGGTTGCTAGGAAGTATCATGACAATGAGCTTTTTGGTGCTTTGGATGTCATGGCTGGTCCTCTTGGGTTGAGGCTGTAGCCGAATGTTACTTGTCTTGCGATTTCAAAGCAAATTGACACACGTACCTCGATACGACTCAAAATCTGATTTTCTTGAGCAAAAGCTCTACGGGCATTCAGACTGGAAGACTTGCTTTCCAGATCAATGCTTGACTCTAAGCTCTTTCGGGGCTTGCTACACTTTTGAACTTTATAGACAAGATTGGAGATCGTTACGCATATCTCCCAGTTCGACTGGACCAGCGAGGGCTGTGCGCATCAATGATCATAGCATGTTGGAATGTTGGGCCTCGATATCTCCGATGTGGTTGTTGAGTGACATTGCAGCGGGTCGGAAGAAATGGCCAGCGATTCAAAGCTTTTGAATGTTCTAAACACTTGTTTTCTGATATTGCCAGGCTATTCAACGTTTTGATTTTGTGGCGAGTGCCTTCTAGACTGACGGATAGGTATATCCTGACACTAGGACTCTTTCAGGGCAGCTAATAGTCTTCTATTCCGCCTTAGCCTCAGCCTTGGCGTGGGCCTTCGCCAGACGGTTTGAATCTGCCTCTGTCTTCTTCGTCTGGCCAAGCACCTTGGGCGCGTTGGGATTGGCGGCAGGGTATGGCTTCTGCAGCACATCGTTGTTCGTGTGCACGACCTCTTTCACGATCTTTCCAAGGTCTTTCTTCGACGCCCAGATGTCTTGCTTCTCTTCAAGGGCCTGCAGCAGCTTCGACGAGGCGGTCACTGGCTACGAGATGTCAGTATTTGATGGAGAAGATGTTCACTAGGACATTCGTACGATATCGGCGGCATTGCTGAGCTCTAGTTGGGCTCCGTCGTCGTAAAAGTCGGGGATGTCTGATGGAGCACCTTCGGCGGCTTTAACGACCTCGTCTCGCTTGGCTTCGATTTCCTGGAATCAGTATCAGCATCTAAATTGTTCATGTTCCAATTCTCCCTTTGATTACCTTGTACCCAGCATCAAGATCATCCCCCTCATTGGCATTCATGATGATCTCAGTAATGGCATGAGTGCCCTCAGCCAGGGTCCTGAAGATTGCTTCCCACTGGTCGGCCATGGTGTATGTATGTCGTGTAGCTCGAGAAAGATGGTATATTTGGTTTGAAAGTTGAAGGTAAGGAAGAGAGTTGTCAAGTGCCGAGAAGTCGTGTGTTCAATCGGGACTTGCGATGACGAATGTTCCAGGCCATGTCGATCTCCCGGAGGGACTGTGACGATTGCTTGGACGAGAACACCGCTACTGCAGGATCATCGTCACGTGTGGCTTGAACCCCTCTCTTCAGGTTGATCATTGGAAGAAATCGTGTCGTTGGAATTTGGCTTGAAGACGATCGTCCAGGTGGACAACATGAATCGATCGAATTTGCGAGGTACTCGTTGCTGGCAAATGTAGCTTCCACCTTGGCTCTCAGATGCCAGCTACAATGCAGCACTCTTCTTGCCGGAACTCGAACCAATCCCAAGATGGTATCTTTTCAATTGAGCAATCAAGTCCTACAATCGACTCATTTTTGCAGTGCGCTCTGGCGAGGGGATCCATAGTACCATCGATATATCGTCTCCGGTGGCGTCCCACACAACCAAGCCGTGATCAAGAACTGATTCAACAGTGTATTCCACCACACACCTTTCTTCTCCCAGCGACGCTTACTCGTCTCGACAGAAGCATCCAAGACTTCCACGCTGCCGCCGTGTTGAGCTATTCTTCGAAGGAGTCCCACATCTTCCATTATAGGCACCTCTGGGAACTTTCCAAGCTGCTCGAAGTCGGCTCGAGTGAGGAAGTAGCATTGATCGCCATAAGGAAGTTTGCCAATAGTCGCTCGCCTGTTGGCGAACCAGAGCATGATGCGTAGCTTGAGGGAGATGGGTGACGGAAGCGAGAGTCTGAAGCATCCAAGCATCGGGTTCCGCTCCGGGCGTGAGAGAAGATCAAAGATGGAGTCATCCCACGCTCGAGGCAGGTAGGTATCTGCATGCAGAAAGACCAAGATTGATGCATCTGGGACTGTTCTTGCGGCGTGATCAGCCCCAAAGTTCAGTTGTCGGCCGCGGGAAGGCTGTCCGCTGTATTGCACCAAGTCAATGCACGATCTGTAGGCAGCGGCAAGGTTACTGAGGCAGGCCCCTGTCGGCGATACATCCCTCGAGGCATCGACAACAATCACCTTGATTGACGAGGCGGTATCGGGCTTGTCATCTCGTTCCGTTCGTGCCGCATTCGAGAAGAGGCGGCTGATGGTACTCGGTAGAGCTACAGTCTCATTCAGCGTTGGAATTACGACGACAATGGATCTGACAAGAGGAGGTTTCTTCTTTGAATTTGATTTCGAGGCATATTGAGAGCCGCTGGCCAGAAATGCTTGAGCAGCATAACAGACGGCCACAATGATTGAAATTCCGAGAAGCAGCTCTGTCCAGGAGGCCATATCAGACCGGCTAGCTACGCGGAATGATGGAGTATATGTTCGTGATGATCAAATGGATGAGAACTGTCAATGGTATCCAGAAAGAGGGAGGCTGGCTCGATGACGTTGGGCGTCAGGAAGAACTTTCTTCCGCCCGGTCGACCTCACTTCAAGCCAGCTCACCTTCCATCCCTAAAACTAACCTCATTAATGCTTGTTAGCAGGAATACCTCGTTCACGATACTTTTAGCAGGAATGCTGATAGAAGAGCTTCAGTACCTCGCTTGAAGGTCCTTCGCCACACAGTTCTCACAAGAATGGACAAACCATACCACCTCGCCCTCCTCGCACGATTTCCAACACCAGGCCGTAGCAAGACCCGTCTGATCCCTCGTCTTGGAGAGAAGGGTGCTGCCTTGTTCGCTGAAGCCGCCCTCATCGACATTCTCCACCTATTCTGCAAGCTCACTTCTTGCCGTCGTATTCTCTTCTACACGCCCGCAAGCTCAAGACCTGACCTATACGACCTTCTATCTCGAGAAGGCCTGAATGAGGCCTGGGATCTATTTCCACAGCCGGAATCTGGAGACCTCGGCGACAGGCTCAGCTCAGCTTTGGAGTATGCGTACAAAAGTTACAGGCACAATGGAAATATGACAGGACTGCCAGTAGTGACCTTTATCGGCATGGATTGCTTCGACCTCACTCCTGATTCGGTACAAGATTCGATGCGAAGAGTGTCAGAAGCTCGTGGCAAAGCGCATATGATCCCCGCGTGCGATGGCGGATACGTGCTGCTCACGGTGCCATTAAACTCTAATGGGAATGCGCTTTTCTCTGGGATTGAATGGTCTACCGACCATACCGGTGATATGCAAGTCAGGGCGCTGGATAACGCTGGACTTAATTGTGAATTGGAAGAAGCATTGCCTGATGTCGATGAGCCAGCGGATTTGGATCGGCTGTGGCGAGATCATAAGTTGAAGTCGCGGGAATATCCCAGAACCATGAAGTTCCTAAGTGAAGCCATGTCACCGGAAGTGGAGGATGCGAAATAAGAGGTGTTGTGAAGTTGTGCGATGTTCTCCGCAATATCAAGCCAACGTCCCTCCGCAGCTCGACCCGGAGCCAGCAGTGCAGCCATAGCAATGCTTTCCCGTGCGGATCGAACCACCATACAACTCGGACAGATCATCTGCAAAATACCGTCAGTCGGAATCCAATCAAGAGAGGCGAAAGTACCAACCAAGAGCCCAAATATCCAACAAGTGGTCTTCATCATCCAACTTTCGACCCTGCATCTCCAACGCAGCGTTGAAATCGCAATCATATATCTTGCCATCCCAGGCCACGTTGACCGTATTCCGACACATCAGCCCTTGGACCGTGCCTGGATTAAATGCATTCGCCAAGACTTCCATGTACGATGTATATTGGCCGGTCTGATACAGATCGTCTGCGAAGCGCTTGATGGGCATGTTCGTAATGGCCAGGAGCGAGTTGAAGGTGACTTGGTGGTCTTCAGCCAAGCGTTGGCGGTAGTCTGCTTCAAGCTGATGCTGTGGCGGAGGGAGAGAGGGTCCGAGAGGGTTGTAGACGAGGTCTAGTCTTCGGGGCGATGGATTGGTTTGGCGGCCGAAGCCTGCAGCGTTGAGTAGCCTGAGAGCTGTAATGCTATCGTCAAATACTCTTTTGCCACGTTGCTTGTCTGTATTGTCCTCGGTGTAGCAAGGTAGCGAGGCAACGATATCAACATTGTGTTCCGCGAGGAATGCTGGTAGATCTTCCTGGCCCTTCTCGAAGAGGACTGCCAAGTTGCATCGGTCGATGACTTTCTTCCCCATTGATCTTGCCTGGCACACGGCCGTCAGCACCATTGTCCAATGTAGCAATCAATTGACAACTTACCCTTGACACGAGAGTTCGAAAATGAGCATTCAGCTCTGGTGCTCCGCCGGTAATGTCGACTGTGTCGATTGATGGACTGTGATGAAATGGTCAGATAAGGCTCTATCGTGCCTGTGTCTACCTCACGCACCTCATTCGAAGTAGCTCGATGCATCGTTCTACAGTCTAAGGGTTGTGAGCTGAGGAAACGTTGGATCGTAACACCTAATCTCGCTTACTTCGAGACTCATATTCTCATGTATCTTCGTGGGACCGGACTCAACATGGCAATGTCTACAATTCAAATTGCACAGCTTGCCGATATTGATCTGTAATATCGTTGGTGTATCTAGTGCAACGTCAGATCTATCCCAGAGAGTCCAGCGTGGACTGATCGACTTACCTCTCCTAAGTCGGCCATAGTTGTGTTCCTTCAACTTGCTCGAAAATGCCGGTACGGTCTTAGCGGATTCTTCGAGTCTCTAATGATAACGTCAGGAAAATCGCTCGTGAGGGCATGAATTGGAGCAGCACTTTTTGTCGTGCCAATGCCTGTCTCTGATCCCGTTTCTGTGCTTTCTGTATGAAATGTTCGAGGTTTCGATCATCGGTGGGGCCGAATCGAAGTCGTGCTCGAGATGTTGTCGCCGCTGTGGCCAATGTGCGGGTCTGGGATAGACATTTAAACCCTGTATGCGGAGATGGTGGCATATCTGGTTTCTATTTGTGTATTAGAAGATGAAAGAGGTAAGAAAGTGATGGATGAAGTGTATGTGGCAGAGGAAGCAACCAATAGCCCCGCGGCGGTAGAAGCTTACTGCGAGCTTCGTGCGGGTGGCGAGAAATGACAAATAACACAGCTATTGCCAAGAGCTACTACACACTCGACCTCACTCTTTGATTGCGATTGCCTGCTGGTGATAGACGGACTTGTATACAATTCATCTACGATAGGACGTAGCCCACCGGCTTCTGTTCACAGCCTTGCTCTCCTAGACCCCATCAGCCTGATGTGAGTCTGTCGGCTCTTAACTCTCCGTTGCAAAATGGGCCGTTGAACACTGCACGAGTCGCGATTGCTCGAAGTCTTTCCCTTCTCTTTCCTATGCTCCGATGAGAAATCTCGTGACAGAGGACAACAAGGCATTGAGAGCAGAGACCCATCCTCACACAATCGTGATACTCTCAAGCCCAACCTCCCGCCCCAGAGACTTCAAAACATCAAGCACCTCCCCATCCATCACCCCATGTACATAGCACTCGTCAACATACGCATACCTCGCCCCGACTCGCCTGAGAAGCAGAGGCACCTGTCCTCCACAAACGACATACATCAAATCGCCCTCTTCGGCCTCTTCAGGAACCAATGCCAGAAGCCCATGCGTGGTCATCGCCATCCTCCGACCAATGACGGCTTCGTGGACCTGACAGAGGCCTATACGATCGTTTCGAATGATGTCGATGTTGAGGTCTGAGAATCGTGCCCGTCTGACGGTTTGGAAATCGGCGGTACCATAGGCGTCTGCGAGTATGCTGCGTAAGAAGACCCGCTCCTTGGTCTCGCCGGTGAAGTAGGAACCTCCCGAGCTCGAGCTTGTGAACCAGCGAAACCATTCATATATCTTCTGCTCGACGTTAGCCGGAGCAGCGGAGTCCGTTAGAGAGTCGATCTTGTCGAGGAAGACGCCGCGAACGTGCAGTTCTCGACCGATGGGCTTCGCGTGCAACCGTTCAGGGACGTCGAGTTGCCACAAGGGGCCATCTGCAGCGTAGACAGTTTCCGAGGCGTCTTTGGATAAAATTGTCAAGGCTTTGCGGAGTGGTTGTCTGAGGAGGACTTGCCGCCAGTCGGGGACCCATGAGGGAAGCTCAGAATCTGCGTCTTCTGTATCGTCGTCGGTTGTATAGCCCAAGACGTCCAGATTGGGGCGCGACGTTGCGAATATGCATGTGGAAGCAAAGAGTGTGTACACTTCGCTGACAGACATAGAGTAGTCCATGATGCACCGTCCTGGATGGCCGGGACGAAACAAACCCATAGGAGCGAAGACCTTATCTCTCGGATCGGAGGCCTTCGTTGATCGGAACCAGCTGACGATGGTAAGAAGGTCCAAATGAGTCGTATATTCGCCTCCGCGTAGCTGAGGACGTTTGAATTCATTGATTCGGTCCAAGTGCTCTGTGGCAAGCGCTGGTATTTCGAGAGTACGATTGCAGGAGCTGTTCTGGAAGAGCGGGTCGATCAAAGGCTGCATCATGTGCCTCACGTATAGGGATGCGATGAATATGGCGTTCAATGAAGTCATGCGCGGTCCGCAGCAGACAGTCGTGTGGTGGTCTGTGGTGGCTTCTTGCATGATCCATGTCCTTTGCCACCATGGTCGTTGTAACAACGACAGGAAGGCGAAGATATGAGGCAGGAAGTCATCTCCAATGGCATTCTTCACGTGATTGATGGCAGGCCAAATTTGCTCCTGGATGTGGAACGGTCCCACGCCATCGTTCGTGACTTTCGCAAACTTCCAGAAGAACTCGTTCAACGCGACGATAAGATCAACTGCGAGATCGCTCTCATCGGCTTCAGGTCCCAGCCATGCCAAAACATCATGACCCTGCTCGTAGATCTCTTTCATCTTGCCGACCTGGCTGGACCTCTCCGCCGTGTCATTCTGATTGATGCAGATCGAATCCGCCCAGAGGTTCAGAGGCCTGCCTTCCCGACCTACCCTTCGAAAGGACTTGAGCAGGACCACCAGAGTCGACGGGATCACTATCGTCTGCCCGTTGACATATATTGCTTCCTGATCTGTTGGTGGCCCCCATACGTAGGATAGAGCGAGGTATCGTCCGGAGACATCTGCCAGTCTTTCGGTACGAATCTGGCAGCGCAATATTGTGTCTTCTTCCCCGGACTCGATGGTTAGAATCCGAATGTGTTCGAGACTGGGCAATGGCTCGTACGGTCCTGTCATGGTCGAAAGCAAGCATGTTGTTTCCGAGATACGCAGCGGAAGTCGTCGAAATTAACGCTCGAGACCTGTTGCTAGCTCAGCTGCGAGCTGCGCCTCCACCAGAAACACCGTTGCTTGGACGTTCGCATAAGTGAGCTGTCACTAACAGAGCTGTCAGCGCCACGAGTGCTTGATCCGATCCAAGCGACCGTCGCACAACTTCCCATACCGACAGACACCTCTCACGACCCGTCTCCATTCCAAACAACAACCCCTTCGCAAAGAAACCCCTCCAAGCGTCCCCCAACAAGCACATCCGCGACCTTGTCCAACTCCTCTCTCGACCCACCAATCGCAGCTCCCGCCCAAACCCTGCCCAGCGTACTGAAGATACTCTCGACCAAATCCTCCACTGCTCGTCCAAGACACATCTCCTCGCCCCTAAAAACCAGCCAGACAGTCGCCAAAGCGATTGCGACAGGTGCCGTGGCACAGAAGCCGCAAGACTCGAGGAAGTCGGTTGTGCGGAGGATGTTGGTCGCGAGGCGGTGGGTTTCGGTTCTGGACGTCGGGGATGTGGAGATGGTGGAGAGGAGTGTCAGGGCGATTATGCGGGTTTGCCAGTAGCAGAGGGCTGCGGATGCTTCCCGTGAATTGGTCATTTCGAGGGAAGTTGGGAGGAGGTTTGCGGTCGCTGAGTCGCGGGTTGGAATGGCTTTTGTGCGTGAGAGGAGCCAGGATTCGGCAGCGCGGTCTTCATAGGCGGCTAGTTCGGTTGCAAGCGCGAGGATTTCCTCTTTGCTGTGATGTGATCTGCCGTTCCTCCAGTCTCGCACCATGCAGATCAGTCGTGGGAGCCGAATGTATAGTCCATGGGCGATGCGGTTCAGCCTGGTCAACTCTGGAGGCTCGCCAACGCTCACGGGGTGGAGATCGAACCATGTCCCTGCCTCGTCGTCGAAGGGACTCGGTCTTCCTTGGAAGCAGGGAATAATGAACGTCAGGCAGCCGCCAGCCGTAGGGGTCAACGTCGCTCGTGCATATTCGCTTTTCGCCGAGGCCACGGGGTCATGCATTATGACCGCTGTAGCACCACGCCAGTGTGCGAAGCTCTCGGTAGGTGCCCTGCGTTCGTCGCGGACGAGCACGTCGAACATGCCGAGCAGGGTGATTGCACCAATGGTCTCGTCCAGAAGTCTTGTCGCATAAGGATGACCGAAACAGCTCGAGCGCTTGGCAATAGTCTTTTGCGGCCTTCCTGGACGGCAGCACAACACCTTGGGAGGTTCTTGGTGAAGCCAGAAGATTGAGTAGGGCATCGGTCGCTCGGTCCAGGAGAGGAATTCTGTCGTGGCCGAGACGGGATGGCATGAACACGAGTGTGTGGTCTTCAAGGCACAGCGCTGTCAGCCATTGGGCCAAGTGCGAGGCCCGAGTGCTTGTGGCAGACATCAGGCAAGGCATAATGCTCGAGGCGGTGGCGGTCGATGCAAGAATGACTGGTTGTCCTTGCTCGTGAGTGAGACTCGGCCGACAGTTACACTGGATGCCAGAGGTCAATATATTGGTTCTAGAATCAAGTACCGTCGACAAGACTCACCTTGACCTGACCACATCGACACGGCCGAGGTGCAAGAAACCGTATCTGTACTGGTGAAGCTTGACACGGCACATCCTCATAGTCTCGTCGGCGATTGACTTGGACATGTCGACGAGCTTGCTTTGCCCTAAAGGGAGGCCTCCTCTTGGAGATCTCGTTGGCGTCGCAGCTCAGAAACAGGAACTCGCGAGTCATCTTTGGGATGTGTGGCCCATATCCCGTGCGTGGAGGGACCAGGAAGATATGCCCAGAATCAGCGGACTACCGACAGTGACCTTTGTTTCGATCGTTTCTCGTTCACGCCGATGTCCGTTGCATGTCTTGGCTCGCAGAAAGAGGAGCAAGAGGTCGTGAACATCAGCCGCACCAACGGGCCGGCTTGATGCTCCTGAAACTCTAACAATCCTTCGACAAGTTGGGTATAATCCGCGGCCTTGTAGCAAGTACATCGTCAGTCAACCAGAAAAGCACAATCGAGAGCAATTAGACATCACCTTCATTTCCTTCACATAACACAACATCCCGGCAACACAATCGATCCCCCTTCCGCCCTCCCAAACTCCTCACTCCCACACCAAGGAAACAACCCACCCCCAGGCCCCCTTATCCCAACATGTTTCCACATAATCCACCTCCCCTCTTCCCTCCTCCAAAACACAACACTAACACTCTCCCTCCAACTCCCCCACTCCCCTCCCACCTCAACCCCACCCGTCCCACGACTCGTAAGCCAGACCTCCGCCTCCCGTCCCCCCTCCTTAAGCTCAACGCAAAAATTAAACGGATCGACCCTCCAAGCCGGATTCGCTTTCTTCAACATCCTCAGACTCTGCAAATGCTCCTCAAGCGTGCGTGTCTGGACGAACAAACACTCGTGGACTGTGGTCGCGACCATTTCGAGATTGGGCGAGGCGTGGTTTCGAACCACGTCCGTGGCGCCGGGGTCGCTGGCGGATTGGGATTCCATCAGGGCGGCTGTGAGCAATAAGAGATAGGATGAGGTTATTGAGGGATAGAGGTCGCCGTGGATGTTGTAGGGGTGGGTGAGGAGGAGGCGGGTGAAGTGGGACATGCGTTCTCTGTGGCCGGGGGGTTCGAGGGGTTGCCATTCTTGGGGTTGGGTTGGAGGGGGTGGGTTGATGGTGTAGATTCCGGAGTCTGCTGGGGAGGGAGTCGGATCTGTTGATATTGACGCTGACCCGGATGGGCCTGGCTGCGGGTCTCCGACAGGTTGGTGTTGTTGTTGTTTGCGCTTCTTGGATGGAGGTTGGGTGGACTTGAGTTGCGATGGCGTCTCCTGCATTTGTTCAGTAATCCGTCCAGTCCGCTGGGAGAGAGACTCACAGTGGTAGCCGGAGCCAGCGACTTGTACATCGTCAGCTTGCTATCGAGGAGCAGGAGGAGGCGAGTTCTGTATTCCTCGTCTCTCTCGTCAGTTCAATGCCAATGGCTATCCTTCGATCAAAAGTTCAACAAAGCCTGTCGTGCTGAAGTGCTGGTAGGTCATCGCCATCACCTGAGATAGAGTAAGACCGCCTCGGAGCGAGTCCGATGCCAGGCAACGTGCCGCTATATCCATGCGAGATCCCAGCATCCGGATAACGCTTATGCATCGAAGCCCTAGTCAGCAGAAATGAAAAACAGCCGTGATAGAAAGCTTGATCGAACGGACTTCATTCCAAGTCTGTACATACCTCACTTCACTTTCATCCCCTCTTTCCCCTTCCCACCACTGATTTGTCGTAACCTCTCAGCGGCACCCCTCGGCTTGCCATTCTCCCTCAACGTCGATCCCGACATATTACTACCAAAAGAATCCTGACTGCCCGTCCTCTGCATAGCAGGAACCCTCACAAGCCCCCTGACCCCACCAGCCTTCCTGGCAGGCAAATCACCCTCTCCCGCCGTAGCCACATAAAGCAAATATTTCAAATTCGGCAGCGTCTGTCGAATGTCCAGGACTTTGAGATTGAACGCGTTCTCCAGTAAGACGCGAATGTCTTGGTTTATGAGGAAGACAGCGTACTCGAAGCGGAAGCGCGGGACGCCCTTCGTGAAGAGGGGGTATGTACGGAGAGCGGTCTCGTCGTTCTTGCGGGAGGGGAAGGGGCTGCTTGATTTGAGAATGCTGATGGGGTCGTAGACCGTGCTGGTGCCACCGAGTGGGGAGACCGGGTATGGCAGGCTTTGGGAGAGGTAGAATGCCAGCATTTGTAGCACGTGAGCGACGTGACCAAGGGCGGCGGATAATGTTTCGGGCGGTTCTGAGTCCAGATCTTCTGAGTTGGGGAGGTGCAGATCTCGGATGGTGAACGCCAAGGTTTTTCCAGGCTGTGGTTGAATAGGATAGCATATTTGCAAGTCTTCGCAGATTCGGCGACGCTGATTTTGTATGTCTTTCGTTTTGGCTCGGTCCTCGTCGCGCATCTCGGGAAATTTGGGTCGCTCGCTTTGCATCTTCCGATGCTGATCTTCTCTAGACAACACATCGGACTGCATGAGCTGGCGCCGGGCAGTCAGGGAAGAGCGGTTCTCTTCTTGCTGTTTATGAGCTTTCTCGAGCTGCTTCTCGACCGTCTTCTTGGCGAACTCAATGGTCTTGAGACGATCTTTGGCCTCTGCAACTTTATCACGATCCTCTAAAGGTTCCTTATTGCGTTGCAGAAGGCCCTCAAGCTCATTGGCGATTTGATCTCGCGTGGCGAGAGCATCTTGGATACTATCGTCAAGCTTCGAGAGTCGTAGCAGCGCATCGAATGAGGACGATGGCACAGCTCGTTGGGATGAAAAACTCTTTTTCCTCTCTGGCGCTGGCGGATGCAGAGGAGCGAAGTCGGCTAATGAGTCAGTAAAAGAGGTGTAGACCCCGTCGCTGAGGTGGAGCAACACAGCATTCTGTGGCAGAGCCCGATTCAGGTCGTCAAGCTGGAGGATGTCAGAATGAATTGGTTCTCGAAGGCCTGGTCGTGCTCACACTCTTGCCAACATATTGCAGTCCAGTCAGCTGCAACTCGAGCTGCAAGAGCTGCTGCCATTCATCCACTTTGCCTCCCTTGACCCAAACCCGCAACACGACCTGATCTAGTCTCGTCACACCCGGCCCACAATGTGTCCAGTCGACATGTCGAAAGGTGGGGTTCATGGTCTTTGCGACGATTTCCGAGACATATACAGGCTCTTGAATCACTCATCAGCTTCCAATTCTTCAGACTTTCCGGTATCGACACGTACCAACCTTCAATGCCATTGACATGCAGACTGAAAAAGACGTCCGCCATCCTCTCTTTCGTCATTTTCTCCAATCGCTCTTGCCGTGTCTGAGGTGACGACTGTGCCCACTCAAGCGTGCTTCGTCTCCTGAGCTTCCTAAACTCGGGTCTTCGTGGGCTGGCCGTAGTCGCGCTCTTCCGCCTGTGCTTCTCCTTTCCAGCTTTTGGGCTCCCATTGGCAGTCGCCGTCACGTCCAACACATCTTCGGCTTCAGCAATAGCATTCTCGGCCACAGCCCTCAAATCCGTCGAGCTCCTGCTCAAGCCCAAAGCTTTCTGCTCCCTCAAGGCAACCAGTTTCGCAGGCGACTTTAGAGTATTCGGAAGGGCGTCATCGTCGATGGTCTTTCCTCTTCGTCGAACCGGCGAGGTAGGTGTGAGATTGAGGTTTCGCAGCGAAATGGAGACCAGGTTGCGCAGTTTGCGGTTGTAGGGGAGCAGCCATGGGCCTTCACCCCGGCTGAAGGTCCAGTTGGCAGTGGGGGAGTTGGGCTGCGCCATGCATCTTACGCAAGAGAGGGATCGATTGGTATTGACTGTATCGGGCTGGTAATCGGGTTAAGTCATGGTGTTCGTGGTCCAGTCGACGGCGAGCGAAGAAGGTCGAGTTGTGGGTGAGGTCGTGTCTAGCGTGGCAGTAAGCTCGCTCGGTCTCGTATTTCACGACGCTAGTTTAGTCAGCGGAATTAATTGGACTTTGCGGGGATCACCAGCTTCACTTCCTTCTTCTACACACTCTGCATGAGAATACGCAGGTCTATGTTGACAGGAGGCATTGATGCATGCACGATGTGAATAATCTCCGTCCACTATGCCCTATGCCAACCAGGTCCTGACATAACACATAAAACGGAGGCCCGGCGTTCCTAACTTTGACAGCGTTGAAGGGTCCCACGAGACATGGAAAGCCTGCCAACCATGTCTGGAGTAGAGGCCACATTATTAATAAGAGTACGAAGACGACTAACCCGACTTCTCCACGACCGATAGCATCCGCAATGGAGCAGGAAGTGCCAGGCCTGGCGTTTGTTCAATATGGCCCACCCGGGTGCAAGAAAAAGAAACAGAGAGCGCATGCGGTCCGGGTACATGCGGGCAAGGTGGGCTGGCTGAAGTCATCCCAGGCTGCACAAGTGGAGGCCAAGAGGAGGCATAAGGAGCTAGCGGTACAGAAAGAGGGCACACCGGAGGACAAGAGCAAAGACAACAAGGACGAAAGGGCCAAAGATGCAGCAGCCCTCGTCCTCCGCCCCGTCTCGCCGGTCTTCGGCGGGCTGTCCGTCTGCACCTTCGACACGGCCGCCGACGCCAGCTCCTCCCAGATCGGTTACTTGATGTTGACTGCGGTCTGGCCTAATACAGCGGGCGATGGCGTCGCAGCCGAGTGGTTCGAGGACTTCTGCAACGACACCCTTATGTTCCATACACATTGCACTTCTGGCGCCATGTACCGCGATGTCATCGCCCAGAAGCCATCCTGGAGCTGCGGTCCCGTCACCCTTACCCATAAGGCGAAGACCTTGTCTCTCATCAAGTCAAGTATCGAGAACATTGACTCTCTCTCGCGCCACCAAATCGAATGCCTCGCCCTCAGCATTGGTATTCTGGGCGTACACGACTTCCAATCTCACCACACCGAGCATAAAGAACTGCCTCTCAGACCACATTTCCCCACGTCCAACTGGCTATCGCTCTGGGGCCGCACCGATCCCGTGGAAGCTCATTTCTTCGCCTCCGTCGCCCTCACCAAACGTCTGGGTGGTCCCAAAGCTCTCGAACTGCCCGGCTTAGGATTCATGTGCGGCCTCGCAGATATGTTTCGCGCAAGCGTTCGGTACTGCAAACCCGTTTTCGAGTGCTTCTGGGACGACGCCCATATTCTAGATGTCATGCCGGAAGACCTCGCTCGACCGTCAAGATCCCTAGATTGCCCCAACCTTCCGCCCCTCCCAGGCACCGGATTCGCCAAGCTCCCCGGCGGCCTCCCTTTAGACGCACTATCAGTCTTCACAGAAGTCGCCTACCTCGATAAAATCATGGCCCGCCACTCCCCCTCCAACTCCAAAGAACAGCCCACCGACCCAGCCCTCCTCCAACGAATCCAATGCGTCCGCCTCGCCACCTGCCACAAACTCCTCAGCCTCCCCTTCTGGGACGAACTTTCCCCCGAAACCAACCAAGACCAATACTACCCCGCCGAATCCCGGCGCACAATTTACGAACTATGTCGTCTAATTTGCGTCATCTACTCCAATGCCGTCTTCTGCGATACACCGCCCCACAACGGCTGGAATACACGACATACGTCCCGGGCTATCGAGCTTCTCGAAACGTCGAATTTGGAGATGTGGACGTCGAATATCGATGGTTTGTATCTTTGGACGCTGTTTATTGGTGGGATGGCGGCATTTGTGACGGAAAATCGGAAGTGGTTTGAGGGGGCGCTGTATAAGTACGTGAGGAGGAAAGGTGTGGGCTTGGAAAGGGCGATGCAGATGGCCGGGGAGTTTGTTTGGAGCGAGAGTACTTGTGGGATTGGGGCGAGGGAGTTGTGGGATGCTGCTATGAAAGATAATGAAGAACAGGAGGGTGGACCAGTGGATTGAAGATGGAGACAATATACCCCTGTTGATGTGCACGAAGGTGACGCGGACGAGTACTTGTGTTATACGGAGATGATAATTGAAAGACAGTTCTGAGATGAAGTTCACGTTGATGTTGTCATACTGTAGAGGGAGACTAATGTAACCCAACAAGATTCCTCTGTAAGGTCTTTAATAAAATACCGAGACGCAGGCGCCCTTCTCTCAAAGCCGAGAGCCTTGAATTTAGCATTCGAGTTGTCGGACTACTTTCTTTGCTTGTCGAGAATTGAGACACGATCGATGATTGGATGAAATTTGACAGACGCTAAGGGATGTTCTTGCATGAGCTGCTTGGCGCTTGTCTGTGAAAGAAAGGGTCCGTGAAAGTGACTATTTGCTCCTAACTTACACATTTTCTGCTCTCGCGCTCGCAATTTTTGGAGTGAGTCTCTGCTGCAGGCGGGGAGGACTGCCAGTGAGTTCTTCACTGGCTGTTCAGTTCCAGCCTGCGGAGTGAAAGGTCTTAGCCGAACTACTGGTCACTCCAGATGCTTTTTCTTGATTTCGTCTCTGTATTCGTTTCGTATTTCTTATCTTACAGGCTGTGCTGTATGATTCAGCCTCGATGCAAAGTGGTGAAGCTGCTGCGGTCAATCTCACTCCCAGAGCAAGATCGTTCCTAGTCGTTTGGTCTACAACTCCTCCTTAGCCTCCTCGTCATCAACAACCTCGACCTCGCCCTTGAATCTCCTCAGGATGTTACTCCGGCTAATGAGATCATCCATCTTCTCAGGCGCAAGGTTGCCCTTGGAGATCATATTCGTCAACCGCGTCAGCTCCTTCTCGACGTACTCCTTGTTCTCCTGCAACTTCTTGCCAACCTTGGTATAGTACTCCGCGTACTTATCCTGCACCTTGCCCGCCTGCTTGTACAGCTCCGCGTAAGCCTTATCCCCGCCGTTCTTGCGGACGTTCTCAACCACGCTGTCGAGAGAGGGAATGACGCCGGCGGCTTGGTCCAGGAGACCGCCTGGGGAGCGGTGAGTTCCAGCCTTCTCATTCAGGAAAGTGACCAGGTCCATCTCAGAGCGGCCGCCGCTGTAGGCTTCGCCGTCGGTGGTTCCCTTGGGGAAGAATTTGATGGTCGGGTAGGAGGAGACGCCGTAGCGTTTCGCGAGGTCCTTTGAGGGTTCGGCTTCGCAGTCGACGAGGCCGATGGAGACGTTGGGTTCGGTGGAGAAGGCGGTGGCGACTTTTTCCCAGGTGGGTTTGAGGGTTTTGCAGTCTAGAAAGCATCATGTTAGCAGACATCTCAATTGTGTATGTTGGGGAGGTGGTAAAGACGTACGACCACACCACGGCGCGGTAAAAGCAACAATAACATCCTTCTCCCCACCAACCTCAGCCTCCCAATTCGCCCCCGTCAACCCCAAAACACTACTCTCCGCCTTCTTGGGCCCCTTAGCCTTAACCCCCGTCTTCTCCGTAATAAACGCGCTCAGACTCTCCAGATCCCGTCCACTTTTATAGTCCTCCGGCTCGCTCTTGCCGCCATCACCAGGAAACCATTTGAGCGTCGGGAAGCCCTGGATCCCGTACTTCTTGCCCAGCTCTTTCTCGGCGTCGGCGTCGACTTTGGCGATGACGACTTTGTCGCTGGCGTGGGCGAAGGAGGAAGCCAGTTCGTCGTAGACGGGGGCGAGGTTTTTGCAGTGGCCGCACCAGGGGGCGAAGAATTCGACCAGGGCGGGTTTTCCGGATTTGAGGACGACGGAATCGAAGTTCTTGGGGGTCAGGTCGATCACGGCCGATGCGGTTGTTGTGGCGGCGGCGAGGGCCGCGGTGAAGAGGGTTGTGAGGCGCGGCATTGTTACAGTGGAAAGCAGTGTTCCAATGCAGACAGAATGGTGGTTGTTTATGAGGGGAGGTCTGGAGGTCGAGGTGGCAAGGGTCCAAGCTGGAGCTTTTGTCAGCGGCGCCTGGAGAGACAGCTGGCTTCAATTCTGCTGCTATTCACCAACAACGCCACTCACATGCACATCACCTGATCACAAATCACGGAATTACCATCTTCTTGTCATAATCACGGGACTTGTACCTGTCAACAGTGTGCTTGTGATGAGCACAGCCTTGTTCGAGACGTTCACTTGAACCTTAATCACAATTTGATGAGATTGTGGGGAGGAAGCCACGCCCTACGCTCCTACATATGACTATGCATCTCCTTCAAAACATTTTGTTCGAGACATCTTCGCTGAGTACCTCCCAGTTTCAGATCATGAGCCATGGCTTCAGCATACACCAGAGAGCAGGTCAACTCCTTCCTCGCCTTCATTGACCTCCCCAAGCACCTTCACAATGCCTATCCATCCCTTGAACTCCTCAAAGGAATCCATATTTGCACAATATGCACTCTGCCTTACGAAAATTTGTCTTTGCACTATAATCCCACCCACAGAATCGATCTGGATCCTCAACACCTCTTCACCAAGATGATCACAAACAACCGCGGCCGAGGCGGCTACTGCATGGAAATTGCCATCCTCTACAACCACATCCTCCGAGCGCTGGGGTTTGATGTCTACACAGCAGGCGTCAGAACCCGCCCGAGAGTTCATGGGATTCCCAAGGGCGATTTCCCTGGATGGTAACTCCTCCCCCTTCCTACTTTCCGCCACAGGCTGATGTTGTAGGGGCCATATCGTCAACATCATCACCCTCCCAAACGGCTCCAAATACCACTCCGACGTGGCCTTTGGCGGTGACGGTCCCACCGAGCCTCTTCCCATGATCGATGGCTACATCCACCACAACCTCGGAACGCAGGAAGTCCGTCTCATCCGCGACTGGATCCCAACGCAAACGCATCAGACTGAGGAGTCGAAGCAGTGGATCTATCAATACCGTAATGGGGAGGATAGGGACTGGCTGTCCTTCTACGCCTTCCCGGAAATCGAGTTCATGCAGCCGGATTGGAATGTGCTGAATTTTTGGATGAATACGCATGGGGATAGTAATCATGTGCGGAATCTGTTGTGCGTGAAGTTCGTGAGGGGAGATGATGGCATTGATGGGAAGGTGTATGTGGTCAACAATCTGGTCCGGAGGAACGTCCATGGCAAGACTGAGACCGTTCAAGTACTGGAGACCGAGGATGAAAGATTGCAAGCCTTGGAGCAGTGGTTCGGGATTACGTTTACGGAGGAGGAGAGGAGGGGGATTGAGGGATCGAAGTTGAGACTTGGCTGAGTCGCGCCTTCTATTTTTCTTGGGCACACTAAGTTCATATTGTGTGCGGAGCACGAACGATCACGGCGCTCTCCGCCAAGATTGGATCCTTTCTCAACCGTGTCTTCCCAGGGATACTGAAAACAGACTATTCCGACGAGAAAGCCAAACTGAATACGATACCATGGCTGGCAGCAAGCTTAAACAACACCTGGCAGTATTTGAGAGGCTGAAATCGCCGGCGTCCTGCGACATCCTCCCTCCTGCCTCCATCAGACCGGCACAGACCTATTGAAGACTGACACGACTGCAGTTCTGCCTGCCGGAGTGGTTGTGAGCATACGAATACGGAACATGGCTAGAAGGTCATCAAAACGGGGATCGCGCGGGCCACGCTTCCTTTCCTGGGTGTAATGGGCTGTGCTCTAAGAAAGAATGATCAGCCGTCTCTCTGCCACCAAGCTGCTTGCCGCACTTCGAAGACCACCAACTGCCAAGCGAAAGCTCAAACACCAATGTCCGCGAGGCCAAATATTTATGTGCGCTATCTCCTCGAATTCCCCGCAAGAAGACTCCTCCACTACGGAGATGTCTGATAGCAATCGTGGAGCGCGAATCGACTCCAGCTTCGCACGTTCTTGCCGAAGAGGTAAAATATGACGTGGAGTGGCACCAGCGCGGCGCACAAGATCCCAAGTAAGCAAATGGCCTAAGGAGAGATCCTTCGTCAGCTGGAAAGATGACAACATCTTACTTTGTACACTCACCCAGTTCATGCTAAGCCGATCGTACAAAGCTCCAGCGAATAGCGGAAACGACGAGCCAACCGCATACCGGACGAACGCACAGGCAGCAAGTGCACTGTTGGCATGGACAACATACAAGTCTTGGAGGTAGACAGTGCCCGTCACCCAGACCATGTACATGCCGGCACCGATCGGGATCTCTGCAAGGATCTGCACAACGACAGGCACTTCTTCTTTCGCAGTCCAGGCAAACCAGAGCAGTCCGCCCGAGAGCAGTGCCATGCCTGCTATCTGAATCGTGGTCAGCACACGCACTTTGAGTAACGGAAGATGTCTTACCATCGGCGGCAGTCTACTTTCTGGAGCAACCGGTCCTCCGCTTCTCAGCCGCTTTGCAAAACGGAGCTGAGTATCAACCACGACAACGACACATCCAAGTGCAAAGCCAACGATGGTAGGAGTCAGAGCCCAAGCTGATCTCACCGCATTCCAACGTCGAGGCCTCGAGAATGCCTGTGGTATGGCAGTGTATGTGAGACTCTGGACGCCATAGTCCAGGGTGAAAGCGAGCGTAACGACTATCAACACCGGCTCTCGAATAATCATTCGCCATGGCTTCAACAGAAAGTCTCGGAGCTCGAACGGAGTCTCATCTCTCGGGCTGTGCCATGTCCAGTCACCGGTCTCTCGGCGCAACCTTTTCGACATTCGCTGCAATAGGATGGCCTCCAGAGTCTCGGGTAGGAATAGCATGGTCGATGTGAGAGGTACGGCTGTCAGGACGGTAAGCCACATGCTCCAACGCCAGTCCAGGCTGTATGTGTCCACCAAGACTGCAGCTATTGGCGGTCCTAGTGAGCCGCCGATGAAGGCACCGGACGCAAAGACCTGGTAACCAACTGCCCGGCCGACAGGACCGTACATGTCCACGTACATCCCCGGTGGGATGACATACGCAGAGCTGCCGCAAGCTCCTGCGAGAAAGCGGAAGACGACCACGATGTCGAAGTCTTTGACGACGGTGACAAGCGAGGTGAAGAACATGAAGCCGAGCATACCAGCAACGAGCGGACGTTTTCGGCCATAGAACTCAGATGCTGGCCCGAAGAAAAGTGGTCCTACACCGAGAGTCAGTTCATTTCTTTGAAGGGTGATGAGAACACCTACCCATGGCCAGTCCAAAGATATACAGCGAGACCCCAAGCTGCATCACGTTGCCCTCAACATGAAACGCATCTCCTGCACTTTTCTCGACTCCCGAGAAGACACTGATGGCAAAGGATACGATGAAGTTCATCAACGCTATCACCACTCCAATGATGCTCTTCATTGCCGGACTGAAGTTCTTGGGGTTGGCAGGATCGAGCTCATGGCTCCAGCTCGCCATACTTGAGCCTGATGAGGCAGAGATTGAGCTTGTGATCTCAACTTCTCCCACCCCGACATCAACTATTGCCTCATACGAGATGTCCACTGTCTTCTCTTCTTCAATCCTGTCGGCGGTCGCTGTGCTCTCTGCTATCGTCGATGCAGAATCGGTGGTGCAGATTGCATTAGACATGATTGTTCAGTTATTCAAAAGAGGTCAAAAGAGGGTTCTTGGAGGGGACTTTAGTCTAATTCTGGGCTTTTCGAATCGCTGACTGAGACAGCTGAGGTGAGAAGACGGTTTTTGGAGCGACTGTTGGTCTGATATTGAGCTTTCCGAATTGCTGACTGAGACGGCTGCTCCAAGAGACTGGGAAGTGTCAACAAGAGGGAGCAGGAAAGCAGTCCGTCTGTGCCAAGTTTCTGGACGTGGGAGACACAGCCAAAGCTTCAAATGCAGCGCCATCGAAGACGAAGATGCCCAACTGGCCATTCATTGACACCACTCGACACCCACAAGGTGACGTGTTTGCGTTATCTGCAGTACGGTCCACACATCGTACGGATGCCAACGCTAGAGCCTGGCTGCGCCGATCCAATGAAGCAAGACGTCCTTGCTCGACAAACACTTCCATCAATCGAAAAGAAACGAGACCGGGCGAGCTGGGACTTGGAAGACCTTTATACATCCAACCAGGTCGTCGAGATGGATCACGTTCAGGCACATTTGCCATTCACTCCCCACGACAGCGGCTGACTCTTGGGAAGCAGCATACCCGATGCATGCGGATATGGGTAATACCTCGCACAGAATGGCCGCACAAAGGGGAGCAACAGAAGCTGGCTTCACGGATCCTCTGAGTGAGGAAATCAAGCACACGACCTCTCACCAAGAAGCCAGCCCAGTGTAAGGTGTCAATACAACGATTTACCACGGTGCGTAACCCACCTCCGCAATACTGCTGCCACGCTCTTCTGCAGCTATCCGACGATAGCGGCTTCTTGCAGGTACCCGTCTATGTTTGCGTGGCATCCATGCCACTCCGTTCCGTGACTTCAGCAAACGAGCGACCCAAGCCTTGACTTCATCCCATCTCGACAAAACAACTGGCATGACTCGGAGTTGGCCGTTACCATTACACCATCATGCTGCACGATTCCAGCAACCTGGTGCAAGATACATCACTCATGTACTGCCGCGATTGACGAGGTCAAATACTTGCAAGGCACAGTCACCATCACTTGTACGTCAGATCATTGGCTGAGAGGTGCACCGACGGCGATACCTAAAGTCAACCTCATGTGTAATCTTGCCCAAGGTGTCGCAAGATTGGAGGGCCAGATCATCTGCATCTTTGCGACGCTGACAGATCTTCATCCGCATACCGGACTCGGAGCTTGTCCGCATTCTCGAAGCACGATCGTTACGAGAGTGGCTTGCAAAGTCTTCACTTCTGTCTTCATCGCGGAGGCAGCGGCGGTCTTGAGCTTGCGTAAGAGATTTCAGATTGTTGCAATGCAGAAGTCGTTTGTTGGCCGCCTCCAACAGTGACGCGGTCAGTCCCCGTTCGGCAGGCCTTTGGAACAATGCTTGCCCATTGGCTCAATCATCTTCACTCGGTTCCTCTCCGACGGCTAAGCCGCCGATGAGGCCGAGAGACCTCGCCTTGTTCGGCCCTGACGATCTTCCGTTAAGAAAGAAAGACAGATATTGAGTGAATCTTTCGGCTCTGACTATTCCTCAAGCAGCGGACTTGGAGAGGGACTTCGATCGCGGCAGGTAATCTGCATGCTCTCCAGAGCCCTAATTTCTTGACGACGACTACGATCGAGACGTCGGTATCACCTGCCGTGAAGTCGAGATTTGCTTTGGTTCGGCTCACTACTAAGTTCGAGATCGAACCAGCCTTTTCTGCATCTGGAACCGCTGAAACAGGCTGAATCTGGCTACAAAGCTTCCTTATAGGGTTACGACTCCTCGTATAGGTGGAATAGTTTGTCGACTATCCCCATTAGGGCAGCAGCTCAAAACCACACGTCCCGAAAGATCCGTGAACAACGTCCACATCGTTTGCACGCCGGCACATGGCGACCTCAACGGCGGTGCGTGGCTCTCTGGGAGTTGCTGCCGACTGAGACCGTCATGGCTAGCTAGGGCTCGGCTTCTTCACGTTGCAATGGCTATACCGTGACGAGAAGGTGTCTTTCTGGAAGTTGAGGGACATTTGGCATCGTTCCCACCGACAGCATACCGGTCGCAACTCAATTACCATCTCGAATGGCATGAGTGGGCGTTCTTCGTTGGGGTACGAAACGGAGACGAGGCTAGATCTCAAGCTATCCATTGTAGTGGACTCATCGTTTCTGCAGCTTGAGGGAATAAGTATCGAGCTGATGCTCCACTGGGATCGGTAAGAGGGAGGTGTTCTTCCTTTCGTATCGTCTTCGACTTACACCTCTCCACTAATTTTCTTTTCCCCTGCACTGATCATGACTCGGTCCAGGCAATACGCTGCTCTTGCAGCATTGGCAGCCGTCGTCTCCGCAGTGCCACAGAAGTTCAACCAAGCCCAGCTTGACGCTGCTCCCACAGTTGCCAGCGGTCCATCTGCCATCGACGCCGATGCCGATGGTTTTCAGACAGCTACTCTGCTCACCAGCTTCATCGTCACCAAAGCCGCGACTGCCAAGGCCGCTCCCACTGCTGATGTCGAAGAGCGTGACCTCCATGCTCGAGGCGTTGTCGGCAGCGATGTGACGGACTCGGCATACAATGCGCAGCTTGGAAGCGTCTCACAGCTCACTACGATCAACAAGGGGGTAACGTATTGGATCAATGGCGGCAGCACGCATAATTTCTATGGAAACATTAACAATTTCGGGTGAGTTCTTCGTCGATTGCTGTGCCAGTACTTATCTAACGGGAGCGAAAAGGCGTATCTTCGTCAGTCAGACAAACTACCTCAAGACTGTTCCTCTGGCCGGTGGTCAGACCTCCGACTGGGTTGGCCACGACGCCAACAACGGCAACTTGCAAAACGGAGACGGTGCCCTGATTCAACTGAACGACATCGGATCCAACTCTGCCCCCACTTACGACTGGTACATCAGGTCCATGAACAACTCTGGAACGATCCAATGGTGCGGCCGCGGCGATACTGGCGGTAGCACCTACCAGATGTACTCCGACAACGACGCCTACAACACCGGTCTCATCTCCTTCGAGCAGGCTTTCAATAACTATGGCGCAGCTTTCGTCTGGCGAAACCCAGTCCTCACAACAACGAACACCATCTCAAACCTCTACAACAATGGTGCTTTCCGCATCATCAACGTCAACTATCACAACGTCCAGAACGTCTACGGCAATGGCTGCTGGCAAATCGGCAAAGGAGGCATCCTCTACCTCGAAGATGGCACGGGTGCTTTCCAGAACCCAACCGCTGGCCCTTCATTCCCCGGCCAATCGATAATCTTCCAGGACCCTTCTGCCGTACTGCACATGGACACGGCCGTCTACTCCCGCAACTCCAACTTCGGCCCGCAAGTCTACGGTTTCACCACTGGCAACGCTATTGAGTTCTACCAGATCATCTCCACCTGGGGCTACAGCCCGTCGACTGGTATTCTGAACGTTGGCTTTGGTACTAACAAGGTCAATATCAATCTCGGCAAGGGGTACGATACGACCAAGTTCCGCCAGGCGAGGAATCCCCAGAAGTATAATGTTGCGGGGTATAATGCCATCTTTTATGATGGCCCGGCCCCAACGCAGAGTGTGCCGAGTAAATGTGGGATAAGTGCGCCGGTTTGTTCGAATCTGGCGGGTGGGCTGCCACCGGCGGGTGGGAATCCGCCTGTTACTACGAGTTCGACGATGAGCTCGACGTCTTCCTCCACCTCATCTTCGACATCGAGCGCCCCTGGTACGACTACATCGACATCGAGCTCCGCATCGTCGACTACAAGCTCCACTGTCCCTGTCACCACGACTTCGAGCTCTTCAGTCCCGGCTACAACGACTTCAACAACAAAGAGCAGCACCAGCAGCTCCGGTTCCTCCACTGTCAGCAGCACGAGCAGCACTGCGTCTTCCACCAGTGTCTGCACGTCTACCCGTACAAGACCAACGTGGACCCACACTCCATACACTCCTTACTATCCAGCGATCACCACTGGATATACCACTGACCCGGCATTGACTGGAACTACCACTGCCGGACAGCCTTGCCCGACTCAGCCTGAGGAGGGTACCTACTGTGGCTTCATCAACCCACTGGATCCTTGTGCTGCTCAACCCGACGGATACGGACCTGGTGGGTCAATACCTTGCAATTCGAAGGAGATCGAACTGACATCTTTGTGTAGTGCCAACCCCAGACACAGCCTCAGCCTTTCTCGCCTACTCGTCCCTTCACGCTCTCGCCTCAGCAGCACCATCTTCAGTCCCCGCCTACGATGGCACAACCTACGACCAGGTCTTCAAAGACCTCAACGGCGCCACATCCGCTCAATCCTATCTCGGCCTCTACACCCTCCAAAAATACGACACCAAAGAATGCGCCGCTCGCTGCGACCAAACCGACCTCTGCACAGCCTTCAACCTCTACGCCGAGCGCGATCCCTCTCTCCGTCCATCAACCAACGACACCGCCCCAACAGTGTGGGGCAACTACTGTCCCAACCCGCCCTCCATGACATCCTTCAAATGCACCCTCTGGGGCTCCGCAATCGACGCCTCGACCGCCACAAACCGCGGCCAAACCCGCGAGCAATTCGAAGTCGTCATCACAGCCAGCAATGGGTACGACAAAACGAACACCACAATCCCCGGTTTCGACCCGTGCTCCGGCTTCTCCGCCCCAGTAAAGCTCGACAAGGCCATCGACGCCCCGGCCAATTCCATGGGCACGAAGTTCTTCGCGGGACCGTATAATCCTCAAGTCTGCAGCGACTATGCTGCGGCGCAGAATCAGGTCAATGCACAGAAGGGCGTGCAGCAGAAGGTGGCGATGTTTAATGCGGTGTATCTGGAGAAGGATGGCGTGCCGTACGGGACCCGGTGTGCGCTTTATGATACTAAGTTGGATACGGCGAGGTATGCGACGTATACGGGTGATGGAACATATGTAGTTAAGCAGAGTTGGGTTTGGACTGCGAATTAGACCGGAAAGTCTCGATTCTCGAACTTTGATGAGAGCGTAGGTGACCCCAAAAGCTTTTCAATAGCACAGAGATGGATAGATCATGTGAGAAAAGCATCCTCCAAGACGTCTATCTATTAGTACAGATTGAAGATCTCGAAGGTTCGGAGATGGCATGAATATAGATCGATCATTCGAGAAAGGCGTCATTTTCAAAGAGCTGTCCATCTACCCAAGCATCTGCGTCAAAGAAATAATATTCCCCACAGCCCCCACCGCAACAGCCCCCTTCTCCAACCCAGACAAATCCTTATCCGGCGGATTCGTCCACCTCAAAAACCGACTCAACTGACTCGCGAGAATATGCTCCCTCAAAACCAAATCCAAACCCTCGACAACGTAAAGATACCACTTCGCTTTAAACCCGCCCTGCGTCTTTCCCCAAGCCAACTTACTCCCGACAATCTCACTTCCCTCTTGTGCATCTCTTGTCTCATAGAGCGTCTCCCAACCCCATTTCTTGGATAGGATGCCGCCGTCTTTCCCGTCTTCGTTCTTCCAGACGAAGTGCCGGTCGTTAAGGGAGAAGTGTCGCGGACTCCACTCCTTTTTGGCTGCGGTGCTGCTGGGGATTTCCCAGACTTCATCGCCGGCGTTTGCTCCCCGACGTATCATGCGCATTTTGAAGTTTAGACCGGGTTTGCCTTGTTTGAGGATTGCGGTGTGGATTGCTTCGCCGAAGGGGAAGATGCCGTCGGCGCGGCGGAGCACGGCTTCGATCATCGGTTTCTCCATGTCCCAGATCGCTTGCGCGGCGTAGTGGGTTTGGTTGGTGGTGGGGTCTTGGAGGATGTACCAGATGCTCCGGACGCCGACGTCGATTAGTTCGGAGTCGTGTGTGATCACGTATTCGATCGGGGGTCTGTCGCCGACGAGACTGCTCAGGGGCTCGGGGGGTGAGGATATGGTGGATTGAGCGTTTAGCGCCCATCCTCGACTCGGCACTCTCATCACCGCACCATAGTCCCCATTAAAGCCCTCGAGATGAGCCACCCTCTCACGATGGACTTCGGCTTGCTTCTCGTACATTTTGCGGTTGAACTTTCGGATCCCGCTGACTTTCTGGATTTTCTCGAGGAGCGTGATGGCGTTTTTGTGTCCCTGAATTGCGGAGGGGTAGTCTTCTTTCTCTTCCAGTGCGAAGGGGAGGGCAATGAGTTGGATGCATTGCTTGAAGGAGTCGACGAATTGCGGGGAGGTGAGGGCTGAGGAGGGGAGTTGTTGGGTTAGGGAGAGGTCGAACATTCTGGGGTTTGGCTTTTGACTTTGGAGAGATGGAACTGCGGTATGAGATTTGAAAGTGGAGAGTTGTGATAGAGAACAAAGGAAGACGGAGCTGGGTGGTTATATTGAAAGCCACATACGTGCCTTCTGATGAAAGAAACGAGCTGTGCATACTGACCTTCGCAGCTGTCGGAAGGATGAAGCAAGATCTGGTGACTTGCTGTGCCTTGCTACCATATACGATGCAGGTGTATCTTGGGAGGCATCCTGATCCGTCCTGCCAAGGTGCACTTTGCTGGATTCTGCTCTTGCGAAGCGAGAGGCCGGCTTGGGCTATGCAGCCAAGGGAGGCTTCGAGCCCAGCGCTCCGGATGGAGGCCATGATGTGCTACGATAGGCATGAAGCTGAAGTATTCAGCTCGCTGGGCTGGATGATATTCATAGATATTTTCTGTAGACTCGCTTGATGGGTGCTGACGAGGAGGGCGCTGCGTCCGGCTAGGCTTGCTTCTGCGATTCTATTCGGGATGCATCGTAATGACAATGAGGCCTGGATCTCAAGTGCACCTAAATGTCCAATGGGTCGTAAAGTAGACGACGATGTTGATGTTCTCTGGTGGTCGCTGGGGTGGAGGTCGTCAGCAAGCCAGCAAGAGGGAACTTTTGGCCTCAGGCATTAGTACTATACCCGTTACGATATAGCCAAACTCTATCTGTGGAACGTCACCTCGTCGCTGAGCCTCCCGAGTCCTTTCTTCCATCCGGCTCTCCAACACGATCTAGACTCCGACATCACCTGAAAAAGAAGCTGACACGGTATTGATGCTTGGTCGACCGGATGAGCCAGAACCCGGCTGGTGCCCTTCACTTTGACTTGGCGCTCCCGAATCAATGCATCCGTCTTGAATCACACAGCTACCGCCGTCAGGCGTCTGGCCTGGCTCCTCACGATATTTCAAGGAACTATTCTGTACCTGTTACCTGAGATCGATCGTGGCGCCTGCGAACAGGCTGGAGACGGTTCAAGCGACGGCTCCGCGGCACATCGCCTTCTAAAGCCATGAGTGGGGGTGGGGGTGGGGGCCGCCTAGGCAACGGGGCTTTTGAATCAATGGTTCACCGCAAAGGCTGACGGCATGCTGAATTGCTTGCTCAGATTCTACCGGCTCGGAGAGGACACTGGACTCCATTCGTCGTTTTCTACTGACCCGAGGATCGACGTACCTCTCCGCCTTTTTGTCTCAGGATGCAGACTCCAATGTTAGCCGGGATCTCACACTTCGCTCAACCCAGAAACGAAATTTTGCAGCAATGAATGCTGCCTGTGGAGCTGAACAAGGGTATGGCAACTCGGCAGTTCGGCTGAGCGTACTGCCACCTTGGTGAAGCTTATTCAGGGGATGCCAAAACGATGTGGCGCAGATCGTGGCGTCTATGGATCCGTGACTCTTGGCTCACGGCATACGCCACTCCTTGCTCAACCATGAGAAGCCCTGAGAATGGTTCCAATCTCATTCCAGCGCTGTAAAAGTCAAACTTCCAGACTCGCGGCCTCATCATGCCTTGATCAACTTGACGAACGATACACATCTACGGACGACTTTGCTCTCTCAACACTGGCTGAGAGCCGCTATCGACTCCTACACCTACATCTTGCAGTCTCGAGCAGGCTTTCACAGCAGCCAATGCCGGAGCACTACGCCCTGAGCTACTACACTACCTCCACCAGCGCGTGAACGAAACGAGAGGATTAGCTGCATGTCATGGCAAGCTGCATGGCTTGGGATTGGACCCTTCTCATGTTCGTCCTCGGCATCGACGAACAGCGGAAGGTTTGGCCTGCATGTCATTGCCCCTTGCATGATGCCTCGCTGGACTCACTTCGCTCCGTCAATGGTCAGGCGCCGGCACACACTGGCATAAGTGTCTGAAGTCTGATTGAGCCACGGCGCAAAGGTGTCTTGGGTTTCTGTCCCTGGGCCTCTGGTGGCGAATCTGTGGTGGCTGAGGACAAGTTGAGGCTTGGTAAACTTGTCAAGCTCAGTGGGCCACTGCAACATTGTTTCACTCCTGTGGTGGCTCCGCAACATGGTTGTTGAAATGTGTTCTTGGCTTTGGTGAGATGTTTCGCAAACTGGAGGCCTCGACATTCTGCCTCGGTTGACTGTCATTCGAATATCTGCCAATGAACATGGCGCTGGGGACTGGAGCAAGAACGCCTAACCGATGGAACAGAAGCAAGTGCTTGAGACCAACTGGCATGCACTGCCACTCTTGCAGGTCGTGTGGGATAATGCCCACGCTCCTGATCGAAATCATCCTTGTCAAGAAGAGGGCACGCGGCGGACGGTAGAGTTCCGCAGAAAGGGTTCTTTGCTCTGATTGCAGGCCAAGCGCAAGCCCAGTGACGGACTGCAAGCTCATTTCCGACCATTGTCGTCTTTCCCCGTCCCCCCGAAATTACACGACAAAGACTTTAGGACTTTCGCAAGCGGACCCAGCTTCCGCCTGTGAAAGATGCGGATATTCTAAACAATTAAAGATGGACGGCTCGACGTCGACCTTGCTACTTGAGATGGCCATGAGTCCATGACCTTTCGAGCGCGATTGCGAATGAATCGCTCACAGCCTTATTATAAATGCACATGAAATGCCAGCCTGGAGGGGAACGAGGGTATGGCGATGGCTTGCTCAACACGCCGCAATCTGTACAAATCTGCATGACCCCGGAGGACGTTCTCTGCAGACCCGCTTGACAACATACTAGACAAGTGAAGTCCGGACGCTTATCACGTGACCTGGAGAGAGTTCCTGTCGCCGATTGGCTGGTGGGAGGTGCCCCAGAGCGAAAAACCTGATGGCATTTCCGCTTCCCTCCCGCGAGTCTATGTCAACGAATCGCTTGACGCGGACCTCGCACCTGCAAGCTGCACGCGAGTCGACTGTCTCTGGGAAGACCAGTCGAATATTCATTCACGAATGGCGGCCACGGTGACCTTCTCCTAGCGTGCTTGGCATGTGAATTTGGCTTTCATCCTTGGCATCATGACTTCCAAAAGAAGGCGAAATCTTGTCGGTAGGCTCCGAGGAAGATCGACGAATGACTGCAGCCCTGCTGAATGTCACTTCCACGGCGCAAGATCTAGGCTCTTTGCGAGCCACGCGTTTCAGGAAGACCAAGCTCGCGGGGACGACCCGCCTCCACGAGTGCTTGTTTCAAGCCAACTCTACCAAAACAACCAAACAGCCGGAACTGCCTCCGTCCTTCACCCCTGCGTTTCACCTTCGACGATGGCGGTCAAAAGGAGAACGCAGAAGCAAGAGGTTCGGGCAGTGAGATTCCCAGCAACTCTCTCTCTCTCTCTCTGACAAAGAAGTCCTCGCTATCTTATACGCCGTTCAAACTGAATTGCACTATCATTGTCAGCTTCTGTGAGAGTGGTGATGCTAAACATCGTCACAGGCTTCAACTTCCTTGGTGGTACTCTCCGCGGCCGCCAAGCCATACCAGGATAGACCCAACATCTGCAGCCACTCTTCTGCAACAATCTTGTGGGGCGCGTCTCTGCATAGTACATACGACTCTCCGAGGAGCTCGAACACCAACCGACCGCACCGCCAGATCATCGCTCCCAAGGAAGGCGTTGCACGCTCGTGGCGCTTTCAGTCAGACCAATGCCTTATGAAGGTTCGTGATACCTGCAAACCACCAACAAGCCCTCGGAGCGGTCTCTCATCACGATCCCATATCATCTCGAGATGATTCATGCCCAATGAATCGAAACGTCGGCGCTCCTGTATCCGCCCAGCATCTATCTCCTCCTGTGGCGACTGAACTCTATTTCCTCCTGTCACAGGCCAGATCGCGGCAGCTCGACGTGGCAACCGCAAATACTATGGCAACGTGCGGCGGCTTGCATGAAGCAGCCACGGGACGGTAGGCATGCAAGCCTTCAGACGATTCAAACCATGCTGTCCTCGACTTGGCACCAAGCGCCGGATCGACGAGAACGTGATATGCTTGCGAGCTTTGACCGGCGATGGAGAGGGATATAAGGGCGTGCAAGCCACCCAGGTGTACTTTCTCAGACATCATATGTTCCTCAGCCTCATACCCATCTACCTCTACCAACCCGCTCAGTCCTCAGCCCTACCAGCACCCCTTACTCCACCATGCAGATGCTCAAGAGCCTTTTCGTCCTCGGCGCCATTGCCATCCCAGCTCTGGCCCAGGATAGCTCCGAGTGCGATCCCCAGAATGACAGCAACAACGACTCGACCTGCACCAGCAGCATGGCTTCAATGACCGGCGGCACCAATGCGACTACCACCCAGACTGTGATGTCTACATCCACCGACGTCAACGGCCGTATCACCACCATCAACCAGGTGTCCACCATCGTTGGCCCTGCTCTCGTCTTCACCACCAACGTCATCTCGGACCAGATCGTCAGCACCAACCCCAAGTCGATGTAAGAAAGAGGGATCGAGAAATGTTCCATGATTCCGCTGACACATTGTAGCTACACCACCACTTTCAGCAACGAGCGCACCTACACTCTCGTCAACACCAACGTCTACACCTCCGTCTACACTAGCACGGGTACTGACGGTTCGATCACCACCGGCACGACCGCGCAGACTGTCTCTGCCACCCCTGCCGGCAACGACAACAATGACGACAACGACAACAACGACAACAGCGGTAAGCAATTAACGTAGCACCATCCGAGCGTAATAATACTGACTTCATCCTTTGCAGACTCCAACAACGCCGACATGACCTCCAGCACCTCGTCCGGCCTCGCTGCCATGGCCACCGCGGGAAAGTACATTCCCGCCGGAGCTCTCGCGGCTGCTCTGGGCTTCGCTGCAGTTCTCTAGGTTGCAGTTGTGACGAGTGCTTCGTACATGAGGGCTTGATGTACTGTGAGGGAGACCTTCGAGGGGGACCTCGACGGATGGAGAGGAGGTGTAGAAGGAGGAAGCAGGTGAAAAAGAGTTCTTGGTTGTAGGTAGATGGGGTAATATCGATATAAATTGCTTAATGAGCACATGATGAGTCGATGATGATGATTCTTCAGTCTACTTCCGTCTTATGCTTTAGATCCTTGCTCTTGTGATCGTTGCTCCGTCGATTGTTTGTTCCGCCTCGCAACGTAGAAAGCTGGTACCATCTCGCACAGGCCCGCGAAGAGCATGAACGCCCCCGCAGCACCTTGCGCACGCGAGAAGTGCTCAAGCGTGCTCGTCGTCAAAGCCCCCGCGATAGGATTCCCGACCAGAATCCCAACTCCCCCACACGCATACGCAATGCCCATCCTCGTCCCAATAACCCTTGGATCTGGACAGAGTAATGGAACACAAGCCGCAGGCAAGGCGACTATTCCTCCAGAAAAGAAGCCAAAAAGTACGGCCCAGACGATCGTACCTGCGGTGCTTCGAACGGGAATCCAGCAGAGGATCAAAATGCCGGTGGAGAGCCCCGAGAAGGCTAGTGTTGGGATGGGGCCTACTTTATCAGCGATGTATCCGGGGACGATTCGCCCGAAGAAGCTCGCTGCGTTGACGATCGCCAGCATGTAGAAAGCCAGGTCTGGTGACGTCCCCACGACGTACTCCGCGAAGGGCGTTATGAAGAAGAATGGGACGTAGTATGCCAGTAGAGCGACGAAGGCTGCGAGATAAAACATGGCGAAGGCTGGCTCTGTGAACGCGGTACGGTCGGTAAGGCTGCGGACTCTGGGCGGTGGAGCGGGGTTCTTGGGGAGCATGATTGTGATTGAGATGAGGCTGCAGGCTAGGGCTATGAAGCCTATCACGCGGACGGCCCAGCCGAAGCCTATGCTTGGTTGGAGTTGGCGGAAGATTACTGGGTAGAGAACTCCGCCTGTTGCACAGTGTCAGAAGCTATTCAAACAGTTGACTGGTCGAGTGACTGACCAATCGTTGCTCCCGAGGTCGACACACTGATCGCGATAGCCCTCCTCTTCGAAAAGCTACCCGCGACGAGCGCAAGACTTGGCGTATAGAGTAAAGCACTGCCAACCCCAATACAAACCCCCTGTGCCAGGAAGATCGAGTAGTATTCCCGTGCCAGGCTCAGCATCATCACTCCGAAGACCACAAGGAAACATCCACCGGCCAGCATCCATCGGAAGTATCCAAGGTCGAACAACGGCCCTGCTAACGCGCCTCCTGTGAGAAGAAGGAAGCCTTCTAGGCTGCCTATCCAGGTGATGTCGCTGGCGCTGTGGGAGGGGAGGGTGGCGAGGTAATATGCTTGGAATGCCCCGAAGGCATTAAGGAGACCCCTGGAGAATTATATCAGTATGCTTGCTCTCAGCCTGTTCCGTGGTGAGTGAACGGGTACCAGATGTTGAAGTTGAGGAAGAAGGATCCCACCACCTGCAGCCAGGCTTCGAGACCGCCATCTGGCGGCGTTGGCGGGGAGGCAACGTTCTTCGTGGTGCGGGTATTCTTTTCCGCTTGTTGCTCTGGCATGGCTGGGAGAAGAGAAGAATAATTTCTTCCTCAATGCTGCATGCGATCTTGTAGCGACTACCTTTTGTTCTGACCCGCAAGACCCTCGCGCTAGCCTTGGGGATCGAGCGCTGGCTCGACGTGGAAGACGATGCGCGGTAAATGCGAGAAACGGTATGTGCTGGATTTTCCCCAACATGCTGAATCATGATCATGGAATGAGCGCTCGACAAAGGATTCTGGCATTATTTGATTGTGTCGGCTCATCAAATACTTTGATAGATTCGAGTAGATCCATGTACAGCCTTGTCTGTTCTTAAGCTCTCCGGCGGCAAGGGTTATTGGATCATCACAGAGCAGAAGAAGCATCAACATGCACGAATCCCGACTAACCACCAATGGTGATTCGGGGCATTGATGAGATAGTGATCTGTATCTACTCGCCGCTAACAGCTTGAGCGAGACAAGGCTGGCACCAAACCCACCCAAGTTCCTGCCCAATCACTCCCGAGACCACTGTTTCGAAATTTGTTCCAGATCAGTCGACATAAGCGCACACAAGACTTCCAAATCAGAACAGACGTAGACCACAAAGGACTCTTCCGCAAGACGGAGACTCTAGCAGAGGCGTCGTTGTTGGCCACATCGTGGCTGAAATCCAAACTCGTACGAGCGCTAAGCGTTGACGAGGAATATCTCGCTACAGCTTCGCCCGCCCATGCTTATGATGTAGACCCTCTGATCGCTGTTGAGATCAAAGACTGGATTGAGCGGGACCTTTGGGGTGGCGGTTGCCATTGTGAGTATCTTGGGCGGTGCGTCGTTGCGGGATTTCGCAAGTCTGTCTGTCTGTATCGAAGAGTCCCTCTGTGAACACTGGGGAAGCCAAAGCAGCAATGTGGTATTCAGTCGCAGTGCTCCCCACAGATCGACAAAATAGCCTCGAAGTTGCCTTCTGTGTGACACTTCTGCGCTGGACGTCTTCATCAAAAGCCTTTCTCCGTTGATGCAGCAAGAAAAGCTGTCCTTGAACTCCGAGTTCACCCTCCAGTCCTGGTTCCACTCTTCAACGTGCCATTCTTATTTGGCATGTTGCTCGTACAGTCGGACGCAGTCATGTCGCTAGTAGTCCGCGAGCGCCGATCTAGGTACATGGTATGGCGGCAACGGGTGAGGCCAGTCCAACTTCTTCCAGCCTGGACGCAATGTTCTCGCACCACTTCAGTCCAGCCGTATTCTGCTCACGTCTGCACCAGCCACAAATGAGAGCTAGCGGTCCGATGAGGTTCATCTTGCCGGCAAATCCATGTGCTGCCAGCGTACAGTAAGCCATGGTCTTGCATATCTTCCTCGCATATTCGTTGGCCTCCTCGACGAGTCTCGGAACCTCTTTGTCCGGCTCAAGGTCGGGATCATCGAGTGAGGAGAAGGCATCGATCCGAGCGATTTGTGTTATCATTAGGCAGGTCCAGTATGTCAAATGTGTTGTTGCGGCACCCAAGTTCTGAAACCGATAAGATGGTCCCGGTAGGCCGTCGATATCATCACGACTCAGGAGGGATGTCTCGAAATCGTTCGAGAAACACGGAATATACGGTGGTTCCATGATGTGTGGGTACCATTCGTCCAGAGCGAGATGAAGTCTATCCTGTGTTCTGATCAACTCCGCAATCGAGTCCAAGACATACGTAGATGTCCAGAAGGAGCTTTTCAGCGCCTCGTCTGCTGCGGCTATCACCCCGGGTACGCTCATGGCTATCCGAAGGATGTTGCTATGGTTCCCGCATTTCGACCAAAACAGCTCGTGCGTTTTCAATCGTTTCCTTCTCGCCAGCCCCAGCCACAGTGAGAACGGAACTCGACATTCAGCTGTGAGTGTCGGAGCGAGCGCATGCCATGTCTCATACTCTCTGGCAGCTTCGAAGACTTTGTCCATGAGAGATACGTTGCCCAAAGCGTGATGCTGCAAGCCAGTGGCGTTGGTGTCGGAAGTGACCTGAAAGAGCTCACAAGTCTGCATGATGTGAATGGTGCTGAAGACCGTTGCTGGCGATGTACCCGGAGAACTTAATTCCCGGCGAAGATGACCCAAAGCAAGAGTGTATCTGCGCTGTGCTTCGTGTGCTAGCTCCGGAACACTGTACTTAGAGCCAATGTAGAGTAGAGCGATAGCATCAAGTGCTGAAGTCATAGAAGCACTGCTGGGTCCGTGCTCTAAAAAATAGGGGATCCCGTCATCCATGTCCCCGGGGTGTAGTTGGAAGTAGGTGTAATGTAAGAGATTGCGGTTCGCGGATCGTTCCAGGCTGTGGTCAATTATGCTGTGGTCAATCATTGCAGGGGCGAGATCAATATCTGTGCATGAAGGTATCTTTTGGTCATCCGAAGGGCGGTTGGAGGTCAGGAAACGTTTCCGGTGGGTAATCAGCGATTCACGATGATCTGCAGTAGGTGACTGCTGAACTTTTGAAGACGCCAACAAGCGGTATGCTGGCCTCTCCTTCTCTCGCAGACCTCGGCGGCTTTGGACCTTTGTATGACGTTGAGAGCTGGATAATGCCGTCGGCGTCTCATCCATGAACCGGACTTGCCATTCAGTCAGCTTGGACACGTTCGGTCCCTCTCAAGAGCACCTAACCTTCATCCGAGCTAGACACCCAGTCCTGATTCGCACTGTATGCGAAATCATGGGCCTCCTTGTTCCGAATAATGCCCACATTAGCACCACGCTCATCTCTGAAGACGATTCTGGCCGATCTGGTGCATTTCCGACCTGCTCCTCTACAGTTTGAGCAAATCCCAGTGCCGGCCTGGTCGCATTTCAAGTGCCGAGTATGGCACTCGTGGCTGTTCGAAGGATCAGTAAGGCAATCAGCCACATTTCATGCACAAGACTTACCAAGACGTGTTCTTTCGTCGCGGCATGATCTGACAGGGCTTGTGATGCCGACTGATAGGGAAGATCTTGCATTGAGGAAGCTGCCATTGATATGTAGATGGCTAGCGCGATAGATTTGTCAGGGTCTCCAGGGTCTCTGAGCGTTTGGGCAGCTTCGTCCGCCAATAGGAGGCTTTTGAGCCGATTTGGAAACATAGCATCCAGAATACGTGAAAACAACGTTGAAGAAGTTGAAGTTGTACTCAGGTGGATCAGTAGCTGACTGGACTTCGGTACTCTTTGAGTGCAGACATGATGACGGTCGAGTCGATAGTGGCAGGTACGATCGAGGTAGTATACCTTCGCTCCACTACTAAGACTTCAAATCGGTAAGGAAAGAGTGTCAGATTTCCTCATCGTCGAAGTTCATTCCACATCATGCAAGTGCCAAGTTGAAGCTTCTACCAAACTAGGCATCCGCGAAATTAAATCACGTGTCTCTTCCCAAAACAGCTAGTTCTAGACCCCCAGCACCAAAGTGAAAGTGGGGCTCAACTCCGGCCGCGTCAAACCTCCCTCCATCTACCCATCACCATCAACATGACACCACCGACAACCACACAAGCATTTCGGCATGAGAGCACAGCCTCAAAAAATCCACGCCGTATCGAATGCGAAGCCCAGCTAACCCAATCCCGGGTGCCGTAGTCTGGGCCTTCAATTGCCGAAGATGAACCCGCCCCGCGGTTTTCCCCAAACTCGACATGAATCAGTGGGGATGGCGTGGAAAATATATCTTGGGGAACGCTTGGCCGCGTGGTAATCGCTCCATGTGCTCCATAGTGCCCCATAGTTTGAAGGAGTGACGGTCCGGTTTGCCGTTGGTTGGTTTTGGAGTCTACAGGGTGGTTTGCATAAGATCGGAGTCTAATCCTTCGCACGAACCCATAGGCTTTTGCCTTCGAGAAGACGGCATTGTTGAGAATACACAGAGGTCTTCGCTATGGGTTTGAAAAAGCCGTCCGCCAAGGGTCTTGACCCAGCGCTCCTGGCTGTCCTTCCAACGGATACGAAGCCGTGGTATACGAAGCGGCATCTGCTGCTGCTGAACTTCTCTATCTTCTCGTTGGTGCTGTTCTGTCAGTAGAAACAAGCACGAGATTTATGAGAACCATCTACTGACATACTCCCAGCATCGGCAAACGGCTACGATGGAAGGTGAAAAACACCACCCCCATCCCTTCCACTCCCTGTCCACTAACCACCCGCACAGCCTGATGAACGGCCTCCAAGCCCTCGACCAATGGCAAACCTTCATGGACCACCCGCGAGGCGCCTGGCTCGGCTTCATGAACGCCATCTACTGGGTCGGCAACGGCATAAACTACACCCTCTCCGCCTGGATCTCCAACCGCTACGGCCGCAAAATGGGCGTCTACTTCGGCTACTTCTTCATGATCCTCGGCGTGGCCATAACCGCCGGCGGCGACGATTACTACTTCGTCCTCTCGCGCTTCTTCATCGGTTGCGCCTCCGCGTGGTTCACGGCTCCGGTTGCTCTTCTTATCAATGAGATCGCATACCCGACGCAGAGAGGCGTGGCGAGCGCGTTGTATAATTGTGGCTGGTACGCCGGCGGGACGATTGGGGCCTTCGTGACCTTCGGAACGCGAAACATGGTCGGAGAATGGAGTTGGAGAATCCCCACCATCCTCCAACTCCTCCTCCCGCTCGTTTCCCTCCCGGGTTTCCTTCTCGCCCCCGAAAGCCCCCGCTGGCTGATCTCCGTCGACCGCATCGAAGACGCCCGCCGAGTCCTCGAACGCACCTGCGATGGCGCGAATAACCCCGAATTGGTCAATTACGAAATGTTCGAGATCACCGAGACGCTGCGCGCGGAGAGAGAGGCGACGAGCAGCGCGAGTTACATGGAGATGACGAAGACGAAAGGAAACCGGCATCGACTCTTCATCTCCATCACCATCGCTTTCTTCGCGCAGTGGGTTGGCCAAGGCGTGATTTCTTATTACCTCCCCCTCGTCCTGGACAGTGTTGGCGTGACGAGCGTGCGTGACCAAACGCTCATATCCGCTTGCATCCAGATCTGGAATCTGTTCTGGTCCGTCGGGGCGGCCTTTTCGGTCGATGCTCTGGGACGACGGGTCCTCTTTCTTGCCTCAGCGGCGATTATGTTGGTCGGATACATCATCGTCACAGCACTGTCGGGAAGTTTCGACAATACGCAGAACAAAGGGACGGGATTGGCGGTCATACCCTTCATGTTCATCTTCTTCGCAGGCTACGATATTTCCCTGTACGTACACCCCCATCCCACCACCCACACCCCAACTAACCCACCCCTTCTAGGACGCCCTTAGTAACAGCCTACCCCTGCGAAATCTGGCCCTACCGCCTACGCTCCCGCGGCATGACCGTCATGGGCGTCAGCACCGTCGTCTCGATCGTCGTCAACATCTTCGTCAACCCCATTGCCATGGAAGATATAGGGTGGAAGTACTACATCGTCTTCATCGCGATCATTGTTGCTTATGGCATTACGGCGTTTTTCTTTTATCCGGAAACGCGAGGGCATACGTTGGAGCAGATTGCGGGGATTTTTGATGGAGACGAAGCTGGGGTGCCCCCGGCCGAGGAGACGGTGCAAAGGTCCAAGAGTGTGGCGAGCGGGAAGGCGGAGGTGGAGGTTTTGCATGAGGAGGCGGTCTAGTGAGGGGGTACATGGCGGGTCTGTAAATAAGTTGCGTGAATGGTTTTGACCGTTTCGCATGTCAAAGAGCTTGGGATTCTGCGAGCTGCTTTTCACATCCGAGCTGTAGCTGTCGTAGCACCTTGATGATCTCCAACGTCACTTCAACGCTTGCTCCAGAATGTCTTGTCGAACCTGCTTCCTTTGAAATCTCATTTGAACATCCTCGTCCACGAACTCCAGACTCCCATCATCCCGGCGACTCCGAGTTAGATCCAGCTTCGTAGCCTATTGCTGCAACGGCTCGAATTGCTTCTTGGTCAGAGTACCGATGACATGCGGCAGGCTGTCGTACGGTCCCTCGCCTTCGCCAGGACGAAGCTTCACATCCTCCCATTCTCCGGCCTGCAGGAGCCACTCGTCCGAGGGTCGAATAACATTACATCCATTGAAGAAATGCGGCCAGACGTAGTTCAAAAGCTCTACAAGTCCCCAAGTCAGCACACTCCGAACCAATAGAGATAAGGGCAGACTCACTCTGCCAATAATCCACAAAATCCCCCGCATACTTCGTCCTCACATGCTCATAAACCAACCACCGTCCCCCAGGCTTCAACAACGGATACAACTCCTTGATAATCCTCTCCGGATCCGGAATACTGCAAAGACACTGCACCGTCACAATCGTATCAATCGTCCCGGGCTGCACCCCACCTTTCGTACTCAACTCCTCCGCGCCACACCCAATAACCTCATAAACACCGCCCAAACCCGCCTTCGCCGCGTTCGCCTTCAACTCCGGATGCAGCGCGAGATTCGGCTCCACGCCGTAGATCTTCGTGATGTCTGGGTTCTTGGCTTTGGCGAACATGTAGAGCCATTGCCCGGATCCGGGGCCGATGTCGAGACAGACGCCGCGCGCGTTATTTTGGAGGAGAGGCATGACTTTTGGCTCTGCCATCTGGCGGGATTTGGGGCCGAAGAAGGCCCAGAAGCGCGCGAACCATTCGTCTTTGAAGGCGGAGAAGCTGAAGAGGGGTTTGAGGTTGAGGGTTAGGAGGAGGGAGAGGATGGTGGGGATGATGTAGTAGGCGCTGAAGGCCATGAGGAGGAAGGGGCGGAGGAGGTTGAGCGGCCCGGCGGGTTCTGGTGGTGGGGGTTTGGGAGGCATTGTAGTGGGTGTTGTGGTGAGAAAGAGGATGAAGGAGGAAGGTAGGTTATGTAGTAACGAATACGAGGTGTGTCATGAACGAGAGCATAAATGCTGAAGAAGGTTATGTTGCCCGTCAGAAGCGGAGCAGTGCGGCCTGAGGCGCCAAGAGCCCCGCTTTTTACGGCCAACATTCACATGCAAGGGCGTACGGATGGATGGATTGGGAAGAATTTAACGACTTCAACTCGCTTTGCACTTTAATCAGTCTGTTATGGAAGAGTTGCTTGGCCGGGATGTTGTTGTGAATGTGTCTGTCTTAGAAATGAGGAAGCCTGACCAAAGTCAATGTGGTTCGAGCGAAGAAGAGCCGTACGGCACGGCTTTGCTTGACGAGGCAGTTTGATAATCTGGTAGTATTGGCATTGATCATGGATTAGGGAAGCAATCTCGATGAGCTTTCGTGTGTGTTAATGTTTAAGCAAAGGATACCTACCCTCGTTCTCCCGCTCAAAGTGGAAAATTAGGCAATAAGGTATTAATATACATTATTGTTTACTCTATAACAATACTCCCTTTCTTTTAATCTTATACCTTTCTCTATTAATATACTACTCTTCTAGTATATTATAGAGTAACTTAATTAACTATCGTAAAGGTTATAAGTATATTTACTATAAATTTACCTAATTGTAATACTAAAACGAGCCTCTAAGGGGATTAAGAGAGCTAACCTTTAAGGAAGTTAAGAAAGAGCTTAAGGAAGCTAAATAACGTATTATAGAGCTAGAGTAAAGGATCTAAGATATTACGTAATAATAGAAGAGTAACTCCCTATCTTTATAGTAAATTAAGTAGAGGATCTAACTATAAATAATACCTAGAGAGGGATATAAGTACCTATCCTTTATAGAAAAGATTATAGTAGTTATACTATATAAGGGAGCTAACCTACCTTACTCTAATATTACTTAATAACTTAGCTATAGAACTAGAGCAATATATAGAGCTATAAAGGGTATAAAGGAAGTAGTCCCTTAGAGTAGTTATCTAAAGGACTACCTTACCTCTATAGATAATAATAACTATTTATAAGCTAGTTTACTTAATCTACGGGTTCCTATAGTAAAGAGAGGGCTACTAGTACGTATATAACCTAGCTCTAAGCTTACTCTTATTGTAAGGAAGGTAATACTTAAGGACTTTCTAAATTTAGAGTAAACTTATACTATAAATAAGGGTATTAAGGTAGCTATCTACTCTAGAGCAATATTACGGAAGGAAGTAATAAGATTTAAGTGCCCTAGAGGTAATAGAAAGAAATCTAGCTAGTATATATAACGTTAACCCCTTATAGAGATATCTAGTAATACCTACCCCCCCTAGGTAACCTATAAATAGTACCTCTTAAGCCTATAAGTCTATTATATTATAAAGGAGAGGTAGTACTATATTAACGATACTCTAGGCTAGTAAAAGCCTATTATAAGACGATGTAGTTTACCTAAGAAGAAGCTTATAGAATAAGATAAGCTTAATAGACTAGACTAGTATAAGGACCTCTTAAACTTACGTACTAAAGGAGCTATCTTTATTACCTATAATAAGAAGAAAGTTAAGATAGGGGGTAACTCTTATAGCTACTATTTAACCCTTTAAGGGGAAGCTCCTTTCTTAAGCTACTTAGATATCGCTTTCTTAATATAATAATAGGCTTATACTTATAGTAAGTATCTATATATCCCCTAAAGGATAAAGATATAGTAGTTAGAAGATAAGGATCTAAAGGATAAGCTTAATAACTACTAGCTTCTAAAACTAAATTAAGAGATTAATAACTACGTACGCTATTAACGTAATAACGTAAGGATTAAGGGTACCTATAAATTCAACCTCTTATAGCGTAAGAATAATAATATCTATACTAATAACCGAGTAACTAGCCGTCGTAGAAGGCTCCTTACTCCTAAGATACTCTTTAAGCCTAAGAAGTTTAGCTGTAATATAGTATAACGTAGTATAGACTTCCTTTAGTTTATAGTTAAGATATTAATTAAGGAACTCTTCCCCTACTACCTTAAGATTAAGAAGAAGTATAGCCTAGAGGTATATATTATAGAAGATAATACTAGCTTATACTAGAAAGTAAGAAGGTTTCTATACCCCTATATTATAGCTAAGGGTATTAGGTTTGTTATTTAGCTAGCTAACTTACTAGATCTTTATCTAATCGAGTATATCTAAGCCTATAAGGAAAGGTTTCTATAGCTATTTAAGTATACCCTTTAGAGTAAGAGTAAAGCTAATATTAAGATAGCTAAGAAGGCAATAAAGATAGTATAGTACTTATAAGAGATAGATATCGTTATTAAGTAATTAGGTAGTATAGATACCTTCTAGATCCTTATAGAAAGGATAAAGGAAAGGGGTAGTAGTAATAACTATAAGGATTACCTATCTATAAAGGATTTACCTACGTCTTATACTACTTTATAAGTAATAAGTGCCTCTAGATAATAATACCCTTAATAATACCTTAAATATTAATATACTACTATCTTATAGCTAAATCTATAGCTTTATTTTCAAAGCATACCATCATGGGATGAGGGCTTGATTTTGGCTGCTGAAACAGCCACTAATCCCAAAAGCGTATGCCTCGGATTTTCCACTTTGAGCGTAGGAAGGAGGGTAGAATTGAGTGTGGATGGAGTGAAGTGGGTCTCGAGCGGAGCCGAGTCCGCTCTGCAAGCCGAGCCAAGATTTCGGCTTCAATTTTCAGAGCAGAAGTCCATCCCAACCACCTTCGTCCGCCGTGAGGATACAGAGGCGCCATGGCGATCCAGAAGAAGGTGAGAATACCCTTAGACTACTGTAATTCATTGGCTGACATATCAATAGCACGCCAAAGCGCGCCTGGACAAATACTACTACCTGGCGAAAGAAAAAGGCTACCGCGCCCGCGCCGCCTTCAAACTGATCCAACTCAACAAGAAATTCTCCTTCCTCCAGAACGCAAAATGCCTCATCGACCTGTGCGCCGCGCCGGGATCATGGCTGCAAGTGGCCGCCGAGACGATGCCGCAGAAGTCGCTCATCGTCGGAGTCGACCTCGCCCCGATCAAGCCCATCCCCAAAGCCATCACCTTCCAAGACGACATCACCACCGACAAGTGCCGAGCGACGATCCGGGGACATCTGAAGACGTGGAAGGCGGATTGTGTGATCCATGACGGTGCGCCGAATGTGGGGACCGCGTGGGTGCAGGATGCCTTTTCGCAGAATGAGCTGGTGTTGTCGAGTCTGAAACTTGCGACCGAGTTTTTGGCGCCGAATGGGGTGTTCGTGACGAAGGTGTTCAGGAGTAAGGATAGTGCTAAGTTGGAGTGGATTTTTAAACAGCTGTTTGCGAAGGTGGAGCAGACGAAGCCGCCTTCGAGCAGAAACGTTTCGGCTGAGACGTTCTATGTGTGCAGAGGATACAAGGCCCCGAAGCATTTGGATCCGAGGTTCTTGGATCCGCAACACGCTTTTGCTGAAGTGGAGGCTGCGGCGGTGAATAATGAAGCGAAGGTGTTTAATCCGGAGAAGAAGAAGAGGAAGAGAGAAGGTTATGAGGAGGGCGATTGGACACAGTTTCACGAGGCGCCGGCAAGTGAGTTCATCCAGACGCAGGATCCAATTGCGATGCTGGGGAGCCTCAATCGTCTACATTTTCGGCAAGAGGGCAATGGCGATATCGCTTTGGCTGCGCTGGACAAGCTGCCGGACACGACGGAAGAAGTCAGGCAATGCTGTGAGGATTTGAAGGTCCTGGGAAGGAAGGAGTTCAAGATTCTGCTACGTTGGAGATTGAAGGCGAGGGACAAGTTTGGATTCCGGGGAAAGAAGGAGGGCACGCACAAGAAAGCCGATGCGCAGAAGAGTGAGCCGGCAGAAGGTGGTGAGGGAGAGCAGGTTGCCGTCGTGGAGTCGATGGATGACGAGATGCGCATGCAAGAGGAGATTCAGGCAATGAAGGATTTGCAGAACAAGGTGAAGAGGAAGGAACGGAGACGAGAGAATGAGAAGAAGCAGAAGGAGATTGTTCGGATGCAGATGGGTATGACCACACCCTCAGAAATCGGTATCGAGGCTGGTGGGCCAGACGACACATTTCACCTCAAAGATGTCGACAAGGACGACTCTATACGCCGACAAATCGTTCGCGGACGCATGCACACCCAAGTGGCTCCGGAACCGCCCAAAGAAGAGAGCAGTGACAGCGAAGAGGAAGATGAAGATGGTGATAACCTCGAACGACAGTTGGACAGCATGTATGAGATGTACAATGAGAAGCGCGAAGACCGGGATGCAAAGGCCAGGGCCAAGCGAGCTCGATTGCGGGCGAAGGGTGGTGACGAAGAAGCTGAGGAGTTTGAAGACTTCGACGAGCGCAAGGATGAAGCTGAGACGGATATCAGCAGCGACGAAGATTTACTCGAGGATGATGACGACGAGTTGGACAGCGATGAGGAGGGCGGACAAGGTCTGACGACCGACCTAAAGCCCAAAGCACCAAAGGGTGCTCTTAGCAATCGAGCTGCTGCGTTCTTCCAGCAAGACATCTTCGCTGGGATAGATGGTCTCGACGAAGAGGATGAAAAGGAGAAAGTCCAAGCGGAGAAGGAGCGAGATAGCGGAATCGACGTGGACTCTCCTGAACTGCACGTCGAAGCAGCCGCCGAGAACGATGAGGACTTCGAATCATTCGATGAGGACGAAGAAGAGGGCTCTGGTCCTGAGGACGTCCAAGCCGAGGAGGAAGACTCTGACTGGGAAGAAGGCACCGAAAAGAAAGCGGAGACGGACGAGGAAGGCCGCCCCAATATCGATATCATCACCGCCGAAGCCATGACACTCGCACACCAGCTCGCATCTGGGAAGATTACAAAACACCAACTCGACGACGACAACTTCAACAAGTACTCCCACCGTGACGTCGACGGCCTCCCAGAATGGTTCCTCGACGACGAAAACAAACACTCCCGCGCTCAGCGCCCCGTCTCCAAAGAAGCCGCCGCAGCCATCAAAGAGAAGCTCCGCGCACTCAACGCCCGTCCCATCAAGAAAGTCCGCGAAGCCAAAGCCCGTAAGACAATGCGTGCTGCCCGCCGCCTCGAGAAGCTGAAGAAGAAGTCGGAGGGCTTAATGGAGGATGGCGAGGGTACGGATCGGGATAAGGCGAATAGTATTCAGAAGTTGATGGCGAAGGCTGTCAAGGGCGCGAAGAAGAAGAGGCAGCCGGTCAAGGTTGTTAAGGCTGGAGGGCAGAATAAGGGTTCTGGAAGACCCAGGGGTGTGAAGGGCAAGTATAAGATGGTGGACCCGAGGTTGAAGAAGGATGTTAGGGGGTTGAAGAGGGCGGAGAAGAGGAATAAGGGGAGGAAGTAGAGAATATAGGAAGGTGCTTGAATGCTAGGTGGGGTTTATCGACCGCACGATTCCATTTGACGTGGCAATCTTTACTCCCACTTCTTCCCAATCCGATGTAACGGTGGTAATTGGTAATGATTGTCCTACCTGCGAAGGCGGCATTGAGCCAAGACGGGCTGGCGCATAAGAGTACGCAAGCTCTCGAGTGTGCTGCTTCGTGATATGCAGGTACGGGATCCCAGCCAGGCAGCGAGATATTGCACCTCAGAAGGATTCGAGGCATTGGGGCAGCACAGCCCGAGAGTTGTAGACGTTAACAAGCTCGAGCAACGATGCCTCTTCGATGTTCTGTGTCTAACATACTTCATCAGTGCTTGTAAATGCGTCCTAGGCAGGGAAGCTGGTCGAAATACTCATTGTTTGAAGGATTCGACTTCTGAAGCCTGAGGCATCTAGCCGACCGACCTCACTTCATGATGCCCAACTCTGAGGAGATCACACTCATTGTTGTTTTCTCGCCCGCCGTTGGAAAGGAAGAACGGGTACTTCACTATCCATCCCACGCCAACAAACGGTACTGATATCTCATCGTAGCTTCGGACCCTAACAGAATCCTACGTCGCCCAAGTGCACGCCCACGAACCCAGCACAATCCAATTCCAGCTACACGTCGAAGAGGCGGATTTCGGATATGGACAACGGTGGTGTGTTGTTGAACGGTATGTCCTCCACACATATCCCTTGATTCCTGTGCATCGGGGCTGATTCTTGTTGATAGGTATCCCGACGGCGTCTCGTTACATCTCCATCGCGCCACACCCCGATATTATGTCTTTGCCAGGGCGATTAAGGAGGAGAGGCTTGTGAGTGAGCGGCCGGTGGTGTTTGCGGGTAAGGCTGTGGCCGGGTTTAATTGGATTCATTGACTTGCGGTCGAGAAGGCAGTTGGAGAGGGTTGGCCACTGTGAGGCTGTGGAAATCAGCATCTGTTGATGTTTAACAAGCACGAGAGTCGATCGTAATGCTCTCGGTTCCGGAACCACTCCAGATCTTCACAGCTGGGCAGAATGAAACCTCTATCGCCGTCCATGTGCCGCACTCGTGGTGGCCATTCTTCGTTCTCTTTCACTTCGCAGTCTGTGTCCATGCCTTGGGCAAGGCTTGTGCCACTGTCGCTGCCCTTGCGTCTCTTCGGGGACGATGATACTTCGGCTTCGGCAGCCTCTAGCACCGTTGACGGCCCATTCTTGAACTTTTTTTTCCCAGTTCTGGTTCCAGATTGCAACACAGAGTCTACATCTGAGTCCGTATCGCTAGGGAGTGAATCTGGACTACACCGGCCGAGGAAGCCGTAAAAGTCATCTGCAGCCTTTCTATGCTTGGCCCCGAGACGTTCTTTCAACTCAGCTTTTTCTCGTTCAAGTGCGGCAACCTTCTCTCGTTGTGCTTTCATCTCGATCTCGTGTTGCCCTTGTAGCTTTTCAATCGTAGGCTTTGTAGAGTCGTGAAGCCGCCACTGGCTGAGTCGATTCGAGAGATTCGGTCGGTGCACTCGGGTCGCCCAGCGAAGCATGTTTTTGATGATGGCGTGGAGTTCAAGTATCGCCCAGGTTGTCGTCAAATCTAGCTCTTTCACACAAGCCAAGATCTATCTTACACGTTAGCTCTTGGACAACACTACCATTATCGAAATGTAACGATGATAGGCATACATGAGCGGTTGCACCATGAGGCACACGAACAGAGTAGGCAATCCAGATACGAATCGAAGGGCCAATGCAAGTGAAAGCTACCACACTAGGTACATGGTAGTTTTGTCCATGTTGGTATCCGATGCTGCAGACTTTCTCGTGTATTGACAGTGCTCTGAAAGCTCCGTTGGCTGCTTGGCAAAAGCAGAAGTCGCGTTGCCTCGCCCCGACTGCTCCATGCTTTAGCTCGACGACTGCAAATGGGAACGACGTGAGGTGTTTCTTCGGCAGCTTAGATGGAGTGTCTCCAAGGTTCGCGGCCGGGCAGCATGGAATGTTGTTAAAGATGAACATGCTTGATAGTCTTTCCAGAGAGAAGTTCATCGACAATGCATTTCTCTCCAAGCCTCGGGCTTTTTGGGAGCCTGAGGTTGAGACAGGGAACCAAAGAAAAGGTCTGGCTTTGGCTGAGGAAGAGTGGCCAGGGAAGAATCCCTTCTCTCTTCTCTCGTCGAGGCTCTCCACTGCACATTGCTGCAGCTGTTCATGGTCAGAGACGGAAGCAATGAGATACATGTCGCCAGAAGTACTCACGTTTCATACGAGTCGAACAAGTTGTCTCTCTCGAGGCTGGAAGCTGTTAGCGGCAGGACTGAATCATAGGGGCAGCAGACATACTTGTCTAGGGGAGACGACCGTCTTTCCTGATATCGTTTGAAGATGTCACTTTCCATGAACTGTTGCCAGTCGTATTCTGAGGCGCTTTCTTTCCGTAACTGGACAGCCTTTCGAGCTGTGGCACGAGCCTCGTGGAGCACTTGTCGATATCGCTCCTCGGTGAAGTCTTTCATGCTTCGAGAAAGCAGAGCGTGTTCGTCATCCTCGAAGAAAGTTCCAGTGGGAATATCATTGATCTCGTTGTCTTTGAGGTACTTCGCTGCGTATCCTGGCAGTAAGCTTCGTGTGTCGAGAAGCGTTTTCCTGTGCCAAATGACATGGGAGGGCGTGGACCACCAGTTGCGGTCTACGCTTGTCTTGGGTGAGTGAGCTTCTAGGTAGTCTAGAGCCCGCCGGTATACATTTTCGTGAGAATCGTCGACACGAAATTGCTGTTTCAACTTGTCGACTCTGTCGTTGTAGAAAATGCCGTGATCTTCAAGTGCGGTCCGATCCAGTTTGGTCTTTTCTGGAGTAGCCATCGTAAGCTGATAGAGACAATGCAAACTAAGTCCGAGGAATATCGCAATGCCTCGCGATATGTCATAAGAAATGAAAAGAAAGAGTGGTTGTGAACGGGTTCCGGAAGACTTTTCGTCCCCCGTTGGCTGTGAAGTTTTAGCGCCGAACGACGATACAACTGTGCCGCAGCTGATGCAGGTGAAGGCGCTTCAATCTCCGCCCAATCGCTACGACGACGGCAGCCAACGTCTCTACAGCGGTTAGCCATACATGCATGCATCGCATCAATATGAGTGGACTTACGTCCACGACGCCAGCTGTATGTGTCTGAGCCTCATCGGCTGCTGTTTCAAACCGTTGCTATCATTAGAACGTCAGACTTCTTTCGTACAGGCACTTAGCTTTGGGTGATTTCCAGAGACTGATGTGCTCTCAGAGCCTTGCCTTCGCAGACTCCTTCCACTCCGGCAACGTATTCAAATCCAAGAGCGGATTAGGATGCGGGTCCACCTCTCCCTTCTCTAACTTCGCCTCAGGCCTCCACCTCCACTTCCTCTGGGTTTCCTCATCGAGATTGCCCTCCAACATATCGACGATATACCTCCCAATTACGGGCAAAAACTTGAAGCCATGAGCAGATCCGCCGACCGCTAGCTTGAGACCCTCATGCTCGGGATGAGAACCAATGAGAAAGTTGTAATCGGCCATATCTGCATCCCAGCAGATTCGAGTTTCGAACCATGGACGTTCAGCCAGTTCTGGAGCGAGTTCTTGGAGCCAGCTTCGGAGATGCTGTTCGATGGGCTTTGGGATGTTGTCTTGAGGGTTGTCAGAGCGGTAGCGAGGGAGGGACACATCGAGATGGTTTGATGCGTAGTTTGTGACAAAGTTGACGGCGCCGATTTTGATGATGCCGTCTTCTTGTGGCGGGAAGAGGATTCCTGGCATTGTCAACACTAACATAGCAGGAGGTCAGTATTGGATGTTCTTACCTCCTTCCAGATGATCCACGATTGGCATGCCGGCGTATTTGCTAACTTCCTCAGGTCGAAGCTGGATGTGTCCAACGGTGTGTCCTTTGGCGACGAGCTGACCCTTCATGTCCAGAATACTTCCAGCTGCAGCCCCAGCGGCGAGAATAATCTCGTCTGCGAAATGCTTCGTTCCATTCGCGCTCTCAACACCAACACATCTGGCAGTGCCATCAAACAGCAGTTTGACAACATGTCCAGCAGAACCACTGACATGTTTCACGCTAGCCTTCTGTGCAGCCTCAGCCATGCGTCGTAACGCTTCACGAGCATTCGCCCAACCAGCCGACGAGTTCCAGTATGTCTTCCATCCCTTCATCGGTCCATCGTAAGCTGGCCATCTGTTGTGCACATCGTCCGCAGTGACAGGCTGAGCTTTCTCAAAGCCGCGCTCGCCAGCCGTCTTGATGGAGCCTTCAATGAATGGCAAACTCCTATCGCCAGCCGCCATCAGCCACCCAGACTGATGATGGAGTCCCGCAAAAAGACCATTAGGGTCGCGCCACTCTTTAATGCTTTCGGTGGCCAGATTTGCGTACAGAGGCTCGGGATAGTCCGCGCGAATAACTTTGTTGATATCGTTTCCGGCTGCTTCTTTGGACGGTGGTGCCCATCGATCGAGAACTTGGACATTCGTGTATCCTCTTTTGGCGAGGTGGTATGCGGTGCTTGTGCCGAATGTGCCGCCGCCGACGATGAGAATAGATCTCTGCTTGGAATGATTCGAAGACATCTTGATACGTTGAGTGTGAGTCGCAGAAGCTGTACAGGCTGGTTCAGCTCAACGATAAGTTATACTCCTTCTCGTATTGCAAATAAACTTTTCTGCAAGCTCTTAAGTTTGAGAGAGGCCATGATGATGATCGCTGGAAGTTTTCGGCCAAGTGAAGCTCTCGTTCGAGTTGGCCGCGACATCTCCGCCTATCTTTTCCCCATATCATGCTGCATGAAGCGCTATCACCCTATCAAGGTATTGGTCTTCCGCCTTGCATGTTCAATCAATTGCTTGAATGAAGATAATATTGGATTGGCGTCGTGTTCTCTGTCGTTCTGTCTTTCTGACAATCATAGGTACTGGTTGTTGGCACCATGGACACCAAGAAGCCAAGCGAGAGTCCGGTGATAGAGCAGGTCCAGAATGGAGAGGTTGTGGATACTACTGTCGGTGCTGTTGAAGACGGGGATGGAGAGTACAAGCGTAGCTTCAGTGCTCGCCATATTCATGTACGCAGCGTCCGCAATCTCTTCGACGAAATCCTGACGCATACCAGATCATCTCCCTCGGTGGCCAGATAGGAGCCGGTCTGTTCATTTCCACCGGCAAGAACCTCCGAGATGGCGGTCCGGCAACACTCTTCCTAGCCTTCGCCACGGTCTGCACATGTGTCTGGGCAGTGTTGAACACCGTCTCCGAGATGACCATAGCATTTCCAGTCTCCGGTAACTACATCGATTACGCCGATAGATTCGTTGACCCTGCCCTGGCGTTTGCTGGTGGCTTTAGTATGTGGCTCGGATGGACGGCCATCGTTGCGAGCGAGGCGACTTTCTTCTCGGTGCTGGTCAATTACTGGGCGGAGAATCGCATCAATGAGGCAGTCTGGTACACGATCTTCCTGCTCGTCATGCTTGTCATCTTCGTCCTACCGAGCAAGGTGTTCGCCTGGTTCGAATACGGCACTTCAATCATGAAGATCGTGGCACTGTTCATTTTTATCGTCGCCGGCCTGGCGATGGTATTGGGTGCTGGGCCTGACGGATATGTCCATCATGGCGAGACTTGGCAGGACGGGCTCGCTTTCCGCAATGGCTTCAAAGGCTACAGCAACTCCGTGCTGCTGGCGATCCTGGCGATTGGCGACAATACCTTTACCGGGTTTCTCGCGGGCGAAGCCAAGAATCCACGATTCTCCATTGCTCATGCGGTGATCTTGATCCCCATCCGAGTGACCGTCCTTTACTTGATCTCCATCATCTTCATTGGCCTACTAGTCCCGGCCACTGACGAGATATTGCTCGGTGGCTCTGGAGTCGCAGCTTCCCCGTTCGTGATCGCTCTTGATGAGGCTGGCATTCCAGGATTACCAGAGCTGCTAAATGTGGTCATCATGTTTGCGGTGGCAGCCATCGGAGCCGAGTCTGTCTTTGTCGCCTCGCGCATTCTGAGATCCATGTCCCACCAACGACTGATACCAGCCTGGGTAGCCAAGGTCGACAGACGGGGCAGGCCAAGAGCCGCCTTGCTCATCACATATCTCAGCGCAATAGCCTTGACATACTGCAATCTGAGCGCGGGAGGCATCGAGGTGTTCAATTGGCTTGCCCAGATCGCAACCACTGGCTACTTCGGCGTCTGGGTCGTCATCGGCATCACCAGCTTCCGGTTTCGAGCCGCCTTGAAAGCGCAAGATGATCCACTATTCAAGCAGGAGTATGCCTGGGGCTGCAAATGGTGGCCGATACCTCCAGCATGGCTGCTGACCTGCTGTGCGTTGTATACCGGCTGCTCGTTCTATCTCGCGCTGTATCCCATCGGCAGTGACACCCCATCGGCATATTCATTTTTTCAGTACATGATTGGCCTGGTCCTCATTACTGGCTGTGGGATCGGGTATAAATTGGTCTTCCGAACCAAGTTGAGGGATCCTAGGCAGGCCGATTTGCGGACCGGAAGGCGGTATCTAAGCGTGGATGAGATCAAGATGCTGGATGACTACTACCAGATGCCAAAATGGAGGAGAGTCATGACATTCTTGCAGCTCTGGTGATTGACTGCAAGCGCTGGCTTAGAAGGCGTATGGTCGTCGGAGGGAGAGCAGGCCATCTGGGGCTGTAGAGGAGCAGGCTGGTCAAAGACGCCCAATCAATGTCGTTAATTCACGTGCCCAGTCTTTTCTTTTTCTATTGGCGATTTTGAAGGGCTGTATGCGGAATACGAGGTGTAGTCGAGACCGGGAGGAAGGAGAGAAAAGGAGGAGGCTGGGAGCTCGGGAGAGCCCCTGCCGTGCCGCCGCTGACGACACCTCTTCATTTTGTCCCACACCACCACCAAAACGATCTCGTCCAGATGATCCATCTTCAGAATGATGGACCTCCATCTCCATGGCCTGAGAAGCCTAGAGAGTTGGGGAATCTTCAAGCTGTAAGCCCCGACCCTACACATCCTCGGCTTCCACAGGATTGCAGGACGCCATGTACCACGCACTTCCCAGATGCGGTTTCATCGCACGAACACGCGAGCTTCTCCGTCCTTTTTCGCAATTCTCTTGGCTATAACCAGCTGTCGTACAACCAGACTCGCATTCGGCGATCGAAGACTGGGAACCCCGCAGTTCAGCTCGGTTCTTTACTCGTCTACTGGTACCCATGAGCTTCTCGATGCGTCTAAGTGGTATTTCTCGAAGCGATGTTAATCAGTCGAAAGTTGCTAGTCAATACTTGCGAGTCCAGGATCTCATTCTTATGAACTTCATTCCCTCCATAAGTTCCGAGTCCGAACTTCACTAACTACAGAGTCACACTTACTCTACTGCTCTATCATGACGCCAAATACCAAATTCGACAAAAGCGTGGCTATCCCAGCCGATGCAACTTTCGATCCCAGCAACCTGAAAGACAAAAGTGTTGTCATCACTGGAGGCGCAAGTGGTATCGGCGAGGCTGCATTGCGTGCCTTCGTCAAGGCCGGCGCCTTTGTGACAATTGGTGAGAGACGATCATACCAGACTATTGTGCTACATCTGATCGCATCATCACAGGCGACTTATCTGAAGACAGAGGCAAGGCTCTGGTGTCTGATCTAGGGCAAGACAATGTTGCGTTCGTCCCCTGCAATGTCTTAGTCTGGGCGGATCAACTCAGCCTATTCAAAACCGCTTTGGAAAAGTCCCCATCAAAGACCATCGACATAGTCCTAGCCAACGCTGGACTCAACATGAAAGACGAGGTGTTCAGTCAAGACTCCGTGACAGAGACCGGAGACCCTAGAGAGCCTGACCTGACCGTTGTCAAGACGAACCTCTTAGGTGTCATGTACACCACCGCACTAGCCAATTTCTACTTCCCGAAACAACCGCAGGGCGAGAATAGAGATCGATGTCTCATTCTAACGGCAAGCATGTCTGGCTACATCGATCACGCTGGATCTCCCCAGTACAACGCTTCCAAGTGGGGCGTCAGAGGCTTGATGAGGGGTCTGCGAGTGACGGGACCAGCTGCGGGAATGCGAGTCAATGTGATTGCACCATGGTATATGATCTGGCTTGAACTTGCTGTCCTTACGCTGATTGGATTCAGGTTCATACATACTCGGATCCTCTCGGACGACGTCGCTGCCCTCATCAAATCAGCGGGAGTCGACTTTGCCGATGTAGAAGATGCTGCTGGCGCCATTCTCCATTTCGCGGCCGATACTTCGATAAACGGTGAAAGCATCTGTTGACGTGGTAAATGCTCTAGCTGACATCGAAACAGGCCGAACATTCTGCATCGCCCCCAAATCAGTCTCCAAGCGCGGCTACTACGACCTGGAAAGAGACGACTGGGCCCCCGACGACTTCATCAAGAACTGGCAAGACGAAGTCCAAGCCCTCATAGCCAACGTGCGACGTCCCGACAGGAGCGTCTGAGGACTTTCCTTTGTTCTAACCCCGGCTTTCTGCTTTTGTCTTGGACATTCACTTCGAAAATGAGACTAGCTCGGCAGACTTGCCATTTCCGGTCAAGAATTCTTATTGTCTTTCAACAATACCAGACGACACATTATTTCCATTCACACGCATGTCTAGAAAGGTGTTTTATTGTCGATTGATGACAATGGCAGTGGGAAGTAGAAGAGTCTGGGAGTCGCCATCGAATGCGGACTTTTCTTCGACCTTTCTCTTTGTTCTTCAAATCGCTTTCTATACCTCCTCCACGCATTCGCTTCTTTCTATACCATTGGAGACTAACCCAGTAACTCCTCGCTGACGGCCACGGACTCGAGATGGCGAAGCCTACGGATTCTACGCAGACGAAAGCCAATCCTATCCGTCAGAGTAGACGCAACCTCAAGCAAGAGGCAGAAGACCCAGCTACCTTTCTCACCGACGATACCAATTCGAAGCTGAAGAGCCAGCTAGTCTCAAATGGGCTGATTCATGATGTGGAGGCAGTACGCAAAAAGCGAGATGGATTGGTGAAAGGAGAGGATGGGTACTTTTATGAGAGGAAAAAGGGGCCGCTCGGACAGCGCATTCGCTCAGATGAAGATGACCAGGCTGAAGAGGACGAGGACGCGGAAACGCCAAATGCTCTCTCGGAACTTAAGAAGCATGAGAAGACGCAGAGGCAACAGACAGAAGAGCAGGAAGATGACGAAGAGGAAGAAGATCCGGCGGCTGGCTCTAGTGTACCACCTCCGAAGGAGCCATCCAGAAGCGAGAAGACGTTGACTCGACCAAAGCCGCCAGCAACACATTCTCGAAGCAACGACGAGTCGACTCGGGCAAGAAATCCTCCGAAAATACCTGCTAAGCCTGCGTCGAAGAAGGAAAAGACCAAGGCAACGAAGGGGAGCATTGGCCTCAGCGAAGAGGATCGCATTGAAGAAGATGAGATGATAGATCTTTCCAATGATGATCAACCAGCCGCTGAGATACCCATCGACGCAGGAGAAGGTGAAGAAGAGCCGCCCGTTGATGGTGGAGGCAAGAAGGGCGGTAGGAAGGATGGGAAGAAGCGATCTCGAGCAAAGGATGGTCCGACCAAGCCATCTGGGGAGCCCTCGGGGAAACGTCGAAAGACTACCTTGAAGGGAGATCACGTTCCAGGCTCAGAGCCCGACGATGATGACAACAACAACACCGACGGCGGCGGCGACGACAATCCATGCGAGCCCATCGAACTAAAGCACCCTCCTCGCCCAAGAGGCCCACCGCAGAACGCCGATGAGAAGTTCCTCTTCGACGCTCTTCAGCAATACGCAAATGCGGAGCCCAAGCGAAACTGCCTCCGCCGCGCGCAGATCCTCGAAGTGTTCCCCGTCCTCGACAGCCCGAACCTCACACAACCAGAATCTGATCGAATTCAACGTTTCGCCACTATCCCCGCGGAAGAGAGTGGCGCTGAACCTGACTGCTATATCCTCAATTCCTCGGAAGCAAAGCAATTGATGGAGAGCGATGTGTGGATCAAAGCCCCTGTCTTCGTCACGGATGGAGCGAGGCAGGGCCTCTTCACCGACAGCATCGAAGAACCGGTAAAGCAGTTTCTGCGCACCTGGCTGCTGGACCCGCATGAGCACCTCAACGGGAAGATCAGCTCACGACGTGAGCCAGGACGCAAAACGAAGGGCGTGGCTGAGTTGCGTAAACACTTCACACGGGAGCCTTTCGAGAGGATTCACCCCTGGAACTTGACTGACATTCACAACCCACGATCGGATGATTGCAGGCCAGACTTCATACAGGGTCTCAATTGCAATCTCTTGAGAGATGTCATGCGGCGTGTGATGGATGCCGAAGATGATGAGGTCTGTCCCGAAGATTGCGAGGATGCGTTCCCCGATAAGTTGGGGTGCTCCAACAAGAAGCACAAGCGCACGTGGAAGGAGTTCCATATGTTCCAAGGCGTCTGGGAGCTCTGGCAAGGCACAGTGATGCTCGCGGACCCAGGTGCCGTCACCGAACCACACATCGACAACTACGGGATGGGTACATGGATCTCAGTCTACCAAGGGGAAGTTGGCCTTGCCTGGCGCAGCCATCCCGAGCCAGAACATCGAGAAGATGTCATTTCTGACAAATACGAGCAAATTACCCGTGGAAAGTCGCTTTATCGAGTGGTTCGCCCCGGCGAGACAGTCTACATGCCCTCCGGCACCATCCACACCGTCTTTCGACGTCCCAGCGGGAGATACACGCTTGCCTGCTCCGGCCACGTCCTTCGACGTTCTGCAATGGATCAGTGGCTCATGATCCTCCTTGAGCAGACCGCGTTCGCGAACAGCAATGGTAATAAGAAGAAGCGGATCCAATCGCCCGAGTTCGAGCACATCATCCCACCGCTCGCAGAGGCCGTCGTCCAGATCCTAGAGGAAGGGAAGCATTGGGCGGCCCTGGCTTTGGGTGGAAGGGACAAAGTACAAGGGCCGCTTCTGAACCAGGCGAAAGAGCTCGAGAAAGTAGCGAGAGAGCTGCGTATCAAGGCTGTGAAGTTTGCAACAGGACCGCCTCCTGAAGAGCCGCAGTCGGCGACGACGAATAACACCGAGCAAGATATGTGATATATCTTTTGCTGCTTTCGCAACACGAACAACAATCATTGCAGAATCACGATCTCTCCTTCACTCCCCCAAGCTCCTCCTCTCTCCACTCCCTGCGTTCATGGTACCCAGCCAAAACCTTCATATCCTCATCAAGATCCCGCTCTCTTTTGAACGTCCTATCATGCAGCAGCGCCGGCTCCATCTGCCCAATCGCCACACCCGTCTTCCTCGCGAGCAGACTCTCCGTCCACGCCCAACTACATCTCACAACTTCAGGAAGATTCAACGCATCGACACCACCAGCCAAGACGAGCATCCTCGCAAACGCCCGCCGATGGACGTTCTGGCCGATCCCTGGATCTCCGAGAAATGTCTCGTGAAGCATGATGCGGCCTACGGTCATGATGGTTGCCGAGCTGAAGGACCGTTCTGGATCGCCCACGGCGTCGTTAACGGAGGCGACGACTTTGGTCGTCAGCCAGGGGACTAGGGAGGCGCTGATTTGGCCCTTGTCTGACCGAAAGATCAATCTCAGCCGTGAGCTACTGACCACTCGAATAAACTCACCATTCAAGTCTCCAGCGATTGATAGTAAGTTCATATAAAAGTAAGAAGCGTCCTCCCGACTCTGTCGCTGGACAAATATGATACCTTCGTCTCGTTGTTCGCGAGTCATGGGGAGGTTTGCCCAGCCTCGTAACATGAAGTTGTTGACTGCTGGTGGTCAGCCAGGTCCATTGATGCGATCTTTCTTAACGTACGATGAAACAGCAGCCTGGAAAACCAAGGTTGAGCTGGCACGGGATACGTCTCGAAAGGATCGTCCGCCTCCGGCACAACAGCCATCCTCTTTGGCGACGGCGTCCTGACGTGCATCATCTTCGCAATGGTCTCTTCGTCATCTTCGTTCTCCTCCGTCTTGATCGTCTGCACACTCTCCGTCGAAGTCGCCCTGGACGGCAGTTGCCAACTAACCGTCAGCTCGTCCCCCGCAGGCCCGGTCTTCACAACAGTCTTCCGCGTCCGCTTCCTCCTATTCCTCCTCTCATCCTGCCCCTGTCCAGTCCTGGCCTTCGGCTTGCGATCCCCATGATGATGCGAATACCTCGTCGCGACAGACCGGATCTGTCTCCTCACTTCATCGCTGCCACGCTCATCAAGAAAGACAAAGTCCGGCATGGAGACTCCCGTCCATCAGTCATCGTCGGGCTCTGACGAAGAAAAGAAATAGTGAGGTCTTAAGATGATGAGAGATTTTTCCTTCCTGAGCCAAGACTGCTGTGCCTTCTGACGAAAGTCCATTCGCTGTGCGTTGGCAGCTGAAGAATTGACTTTGCGCCGGAGCTGTCAATCAGGCCGTTGATCTCACCGTTATTCTGCACACCTTACTGCTTTAGGGGCTTGCAATCGATTCGTTCGCTTGTGATGGCGCGTTTGCGATGGAAGAAGTAGTGACGGTTCCTGTTACGACTGGACTCACGAAGCCAGAGCTGCACCACCAGACGTTTACCCTCCTTCTTCCGCTCAGACTGGAAATTGCCCTTTCTCCACGAGAGCGTGTGGCTCTAAGCTATTAGAGGGCTTGTTACAATCTTAGCCTTTCTTGAGAAAGTTAGGGATTGTCGGAGGCATCTTCCACTTTGACCGGAACACCGAGAGTAGTCGATACCAATCATCATCATTAGCTTCCAGTTCAATGTCTACCTTTCCCACCTCCCCTATATCCCTTAAGGTCTAGGTTTCTCGAAATGCCCCGGACTAGGTGGAACATCCCCCGTCTCCCAAGCCTTCATCTCGCTCCCAAGTTCAAATTCAATCGTCCCTCCATCCCTCATAACATCATCATGTTCAAACCAATTCCGATCCCATTGCTTCCCATTAATCTTCACACTCTGTACAAAATAAGAATCCGCATTATCCAGACCAGCCGCTGTTACACGTAGAGTGTTGTTGGTATTGATAGTCATGTTTATGTCGGAGAACCACGGCGAGTTGATCAAGTAGACGGTCTGGGTGACGACGGGGTAGAGACCGAGCATTTGCCAGAGCATCCAGGAGTTGAGGGCACCAGCGTCGGAATTGCCGGGGACGCCGTAGGTTGCGTCGTGGAAGTAGGCGTTTGCGAGCGAGCGGGAGGCGTTGACGGATTTGGATTGTTTGTTGAGGTAGTGGTATTCGTAGGGGGTTGCGAAGTCTTGAAGGGAAGAGTCAGTGGTGCGGGTTTAATGGAGGGTTCAAGAGAACTCACCTGGCTCATTACCGATATTCATGATTGTGTTTATGGAGGCACCATTGGCTCCCAAGTTCTGCTCCGAGGTGTTGGGCATGAAAATGTAGTCCAGTCTTCGTTCAAACTCGTCATTGCCGCCCATGAACTCGATCAAAGTCTGCATATCGTGCGGAATGGTGAAAGAATACTCGAACGGCGTGGCTTCATAGGAGATGTCCTGCCATTCGCAGCCACCACAAAGGGCTGGGTTGTAGTCCGTAACGTTGAACTCTCCAGTCGAAAGCCGAGGAACGGGGAAGCCCGTGAAGCCCTTATGGGTGAAGTTATGGGCCCAGAGGTTTTGCCAGTTGGCGCTACGATTGAGATATTTCTGAACATCATCAGGAGCCTCTCCCTTGGCGACTTGAACAAGCGAGAAGTCATTGGCCGAGTACTCGATTGTCCGGGAGATCGACCTCGTGCTCTTGTCGACGGAAAGGTAGCCTAGGGGGATCCAGTCGTAGAGAGCGCCGCGACCCTGCGCGATGCCATTGCTCGGGTCGACTAGATTGAAGTCGTTGTATGGAGTGACTTCAGCATCCTTGACCATGGCTTGGTAGCCTTCCGTCCAGTTGATGCCCGGAAGCTTCTTGACGTAGGCGTCCGCCAGGGCGTTGTCTGCATTTGAACCGCCCTGTACAATGCCGTTGTAATTGCCGCTTCGGCCATCGGGCATGTAGCCTTCGTACTTCCAGATGTCGATGACTGCACGGATCATGCTGGCGTAGTATTCGGGCTGGAAGAGGTGGTACCATGAGACTGTGCAACGGAAGATATCCCAAAAGGTGTAGAAGTCATCCCAATAATCTCCAGTACCCTCCCAATAGGGGTTCTCGCCCGAGCGGTCAGACGGCATTAAGTGCATGAAGTACAGGGAGGAGTAGAGGATGACTAGATTCGTACGGTTCTCGCTCGGACCAGTCGGAACTTGGATCTTGCTGAAGACGTCCTGGTTCCACTCTTTCTTCGCCGCAGAGACTGTATCGTTGAGATTCCAAGATGGTATCTCGCGGTCCTTGTAGGCGCACGCTTTCTCGACGGAGATGAATGAGATGCCAACGCGAGACCTGATCGTTCGGGAGCTTGAATTCGAGAAGTCAAAGACGGCACCCACACGGTCCACGAGCGGACCAGACTCTTCTCGGCTACGATTGCGGAAGGTTGGGTGCGGGATAGGCTCGTTCGCCAGAGTCTTCTGTCTCTGAACAGGTGCGGTGTTTCGACCACGGAAGGTGTGTGCTTTGGGCGTCTGTTCGAATTCGCCGCAGAAGTAGGTCGTCGATGGTCCACTGTTACTGAAGCCTCCGCCGTAAGTGCCGTAGCCAGTGTACTGCTTGCCATGTCTTTCGATTTCGATGGCACCGCCGGCATAGTATTGATCCTCGTTGGAGCCGCCTTCGTTAGGCAGGAAATGGGACACATCCGCGAGGATGTATTTCTCTCCAGCAGGAAACTCATAGGACATTATTCCGCTATGACGTGCGCCTCCAACCTGTGCAGTCACGCCATTCTTCAATTTCATGCCAAAATAGCCCACGCTAGCACTGTCGTTTCCAACCCGTTCTTGCCAGTAAGTTCTGTTGTCCAAGATGTTGACTGGAGCGTCCATTGTCGTCAATGGCATCTGTGAGATGATGCCGTACTTCGCTGGCCCTCCAGTACCAGACTCATGCATCATGCTGATACCAGTAACCAATCCTCGCGGAGTCCAGCCTCCATTGATGGTCGAGATAGAGACATTGGTCTCATAGGTGTCGATGCCAACCTTGGCCACTCCAAACGGTCGAGCACCGCCAACGAAGATGTCACCGCCGCCATATGCTTGGCCTGGGATGGGTCCTTCGCCTCCGATAAATGGGTTGACATATTGAGACCAGTCGTGCTGTGCCGCGGCCAGCGGTGCCAGCAACGGTAGGAGAGTACGCTTCGCCCACATCTTTGCCAGCACTAAAGAAATACGAAGAATACCACGACCTATCTTGCGGTAGACACAAGCTTCCTATAAGAATTTCACAAGCTCGCACTTACCATCGTGCAAGGTGACATCCGAACGAGCCAATCTGACATCATTGTTCCTGCATTGTCTCTCCGCAGCAGCAGAATGAGGGGAAAGCGTAACTCTGTTACCCGTGCCTGAATCTTGCGGGTGTCTGGTTGCAGAGGAGTGTCGTGCAGGTTTGGTGACCGCAATGGAGGATCGATCGTCCTCATGATGCCGGATTAGAGATGGTATGAAGAGGAGGATCCCGAGGTGGAGAGACGTCCGGCGGCGAGCATCCGAGCCAAGCTGATGACTGATGGGATGGCCGTTTAGGACGATGTCAAAGGGCGAAAAACTGATGAAGAGAGAAAAAGTTGGAGATGAGAAGCATAGAAGATGAAGACAAAGATGAGGTGACGTTGCGTGAGATGGCCGATGGCTTGTTGGTGTCTTCCCAAAACCTGTGGGATTGGTGGCTGGAATGTGGTGATGCCTGAGGCAGGAAGAAACCTCTGGTAAAGGCAATATGGGTAGGCTCGTGGTCGCTAGAAGGTGTTTGAGCAGAGCTCAGACTTTGTTTGCCAGCTAAGTCCCAAATGACACCGTCTGGCTAGTCTCGAACGCTCATCTCTTATGGCTACATGCCTGCGATCTCAAGCTGACTGGAGTCCGCCTGATCCATCTCAGAGACCTGCCGAATCGTACTCTGGGCCACGCCACGAATCTCCTCGAACATTGCGAACTGCTGGAATAAGGGCGGACTACTCGGCAATTCCATCATCTCGGTGACCTCTTCTTCCTCCTCCTGCGCACCCCATCGTCCAGCCTCATAGTCCTCCCCAGTCTCATACAGAAAGCCTTTGCTCACCTCCTCCTTCGCAGCGACATCCTCCTTCGATCCCTCCTCGATATCTGCGGGCATGCGCCTAGACTCGTCGAAAGCCTGCGGATCGGCGCATATGAGGCCGAAGTTCTCAGCGGTGATCTCCTGGCCAGTTCCCGGGACAGGAACCACGATAGCTTGGGCGGTTGCTGGTAGCGCCTCGCCGTCGTCTGAGGTCCGGGGTGGGGTGTAGATGAATTCCGTCTCGGATGGCGCCAGTTCGAAAGTGAATGCTACCGGTGGGCGGACGGGTGTGGGGAGGAGTCGACGAGGGTCGTAGGCCAAGTGGTTGTGGTAGACGTGGGATGATTGGAAGGGGTGCGACCTGCCAGTAGGGTGGTGGGTGGAGAAAGGTGAAGGTTTACGTGGTTGCTCTGGAGCATAGCCTTCATCTTTGGGAGGCGGCACGGGTGGGCTGCCCGCTGGACTCCTGCTTCGATGGCGGGCTGGCGGCGTGGCGTGTGGGTACTCGCGATCTCGATAGTCCGTGGTGGTGCTTCTGGAGGTTGATCGGTATGCAGATGAGGGCTGGCGGCGCGTGGGCGATTCGTTCTGGGCAGGTACGACCTCTCCCATGTCTGCTCTTTGGCGGTAGCGGCGAGGCGACTCGAGTGCCATCTGGTCATACGAGTCTGGCTTTGGTGACAGTGCTGACGTGCGGCCAGTCTGGATCATCTCTGGGCGACTGCCTTGAGGCTCCGATGTCGAGGTGCTTGGAGGAAGCATCTGCGAATGAAGGTCGCGGGGGCCAGCGGGAGCTTGGCGATGGCGGTGTTGAGTGCGCTGGTCCATTTTGACGAGAATGGATTGTAGTGGTGGCTGTCGGATGGAAGTTCGAGGTTTCGAGGTTTGAGTCTCGTTTGTAGTGGCGTTCGCGTCTGAGACGGCCGGGATTTGGCAAACACCACATCAAACGGACAAAGACTCTATTCTACCGCCGCACGGGTTGCGCAGTGCAACGACCAATCCACTAATCTGCCTTTCCATCTCAATCCGTCATCCACCTCCGGCTCTTCGCGCTGAAGCTCTTTCGCTGAAGCCGCATCATACCATCTTCCATCAGCTTTCACACAGCTCCAGCGTTCGTTCGTTGCCCCCAACCTGTCGCTGGCACCCACGTCCGGCTCATCCTTCTCGAGATACTCTGCTCTTGTGGACAGAGCTGTATAGAGCGCGGGCCAGCATCGTCATGATCTCGGATCCATCGGACTCACAGAGATCATTTCTGATAGTAGCCGAAAGCAGTGCCTTGCAATAGTCTGTGGTACTCTTTTCTCTGCACCATTAGACTCGTGCCATCTCCCCAGCATGCTTTCTTCATCGAGTGGTATTGCTGGTACTATTCTTCGAAGTCGCGCTCGTACTTCCTTTCTGCTGTTCCTCCTTTAACGCAGCTATCTTGTCGTCCAGCACAGCGATTTCGACATCAAGCTTGAGCATACGCTCTTGCAACATCTCTGAGTACTCATCGTTGCTGAGCACTTTGAACGGCGTCCAGCTTTTCTCACTCATCCGCTTCCAGAAGTTCTCTCGCGGCTTCTCGTCTTTCGGGGCTGTATATCGATTGTAGATGTGCTGACCGGCTGCCCCAAAAATTGCAAACATAATAGCTCCAGGAATGGCATTTGATCGTCCCCGAAAGACCAGACCAGCAGCACCCCCAGATACACCACCAGCAATGGCACTCGCCTTGGTCAAGTCCCGCGGTGCTGGAGGTGTGCCATCAACAGTCCAAGCATTGACAACGCCAGTTCGGCAAAGCGAGAAGGTGGTTCCTAAAGCGAATGTCTGGATAGCGGATATGCCGCCAGAGAGCGCGACAGGAAGACCTTGAACAATGCCCGAAGCTCCGCCAAAAAGAAAGCCAGCACCACCTGGTTTGACATGTCAGCAGACGTCTCGAGCAGGTGTTGTTCGGTATCAGGATAGCTATCGGGCTTGGCATGGAGTTTAAGGGCAAGGGGAGCAGCTTCTTCGTCTCAAGACAGCGCATGTCTTCCATTGCACCAGGCAGCAGTGTCATTGATCATCTCCAAAGCCAATGCAGAATTCCATAATATTTCATTTTTTGCTTACTACCCCAGACGACCACGGAACGCCAGCAGATGGACGAGAAAGGGGAAGCGGGCGGGACTCACCACAAGCAGCGCCGACCCTCAAAGCCGGCTCGATGGCCGCAATGAATGGCCCCTCCGGCGGCGGACGCCTCTGTTCCATCACGATACTGGACACCCTCGATGGGACGGTGAATATTGGAGGCGTCGTTGAAGGACATGTGAAGAGCACGAGATCTCATCGTCGGCATTTAGTCTTCTCTAGCGCCAACTCTATCCATGGATCCCTGACGCCGGGTAGACCCGCTCGCACAAAGTGAGAAGGCACGTCGACGTCTCCGCCCAAAGAAATCTTCCAGCTCACGGCGATATATCAACCACTGCTGCGCCCGACACCGCGCCGCACCCAACACTTCCGCCAGCACTCGAGAGGCCCCCGACCGCCTCTCTCTCCACCCCAGAACCGCGCCGACGACCGCGTGGTTCGCACACGACCGCAATCATGGGTATGAACGCCCGCTCCGTGCGCGGCATGGCACATTGCTGCCCGCCAGCAGCACCACCGTGCTATACCGCCATATGCAAATGACAAGGCTGACATGATGCCTGCAGCTCCCAAAAAGAAGCAAGAGAAGATGGCCTTGGGCGACTTCTTGACCAACCAATGTACGCATCATCCGCATCCCCCACCTCGTGCTCCGGCCTCAACGTCCGCCGTCCACCTCAGCGACTACCCGAGCCAGAAAGAAGGACGCTACTGACAATGTTGACACAGCCCTCGGATCATGGGCAGACGAGATGGACTCGGTGCCAGTCCCCGCCGCCCCCTCCTACGGCGGCGCACGCGACCGCGATGCCCCGGGCGAGCGGCGCGCATTCACACAGCCCGCCTGGGAGACCGCCCGCGACACCCGCGCTCCCAGCGGCATGGGAGGTATGGGAGGACGAGGCCCAAGCTATGGCAAGTACCTGCTGCGTTGCATGTCGGCACTGCAGGCTTCAGACTGACTGTCTAATAGACCGCCCACGGTTCGAGCGCGAGGCTGTCCCATTCCCCACCAAGCCCCCTTATACCGCTCATCTCGGCAACCTCGACTACAATGTCACCTCTGCCGACATCGAGGACTTCTTGGCTGGCTGCGAAGTCACCACCGTGCGGATCATGGAGGACAAGGTTGACCGCAAGCCAAAGGGCTTCGGCTACGTCGAATTCGGCTCCCCCGAGGGCCTGCGCAAGGCGCTTGACATGACCGAGACCCCTTTCATGGGCCGGAACATCAAGATCAGCGTTGCTGACCCACGTATGCAGGCATACAACCAAATACACATTCATATGCTGACCCTTCACAGCCAAGAACGATCGCGCAGAGTCGTCGCGCGACTTCTCCGACTGGAGCCGCAAGGGCCCACTCCCAGATCTTCCACAGAACACCCGACAGCCCTCGAGAGGCTTCAGCCGAGGAGGAGGCTTCGACAACATGTCGGATGCCGGTAGCGAGCGTGGCGGACCACCAGGCCGCAAGCCAGGCTTCTTTGAAAATGACGGTAAGGTACGTGATTTCTCGAATTGGGAGCGCAAGGGCCCCTTGTCCCCAGTTCCAGGTCAGCCAGGCGGGCGCGACGGCGGCAGAATGCGAGAGGGCGGACCTCCACGCGAGCGACGAGCAAGCCCAGCATGGGGCGAGGGCACCGGCAGATCAGATGCAGGTTCGAGACCACCACGACGAGAGTTCGAGCCACGCCCAGCAGCAGAGCGTGTACCTACCGCAGCAGAGATGGACAACCAGTGGCGTGCGAGAATGAAGCCAGATGCGTCCCCGGCTGCTACGCCTGACGTATCTACACCTACCTCACCAGCACAGGATGCACCAAAGGAGCGACCGAAGCTCAACCTCGCGAAGCGCACCGTCTCGACAGCTGAGCCAGGCTCGGCCACCACTCCGTCCGGCGACTCGAAGGCATCGCCGTTCGGTGCAGCACGCCCCATTGACACAGCCACCCGCGAGCGTGAAGTTGAGGAGAGACGCGAGCTGGCCATCCGCCAGAAGAAAGAGGCAGATGACAAGGCGAGAGAGGAGAAGGCAGCCAAGGAGACTGCAGCAAGAGCGGCTCGCGGTGAGCGTGCAGACCGTGGACAGGCTGAGCAGGAGGGCGAGAAGGTCACGTCGCCCACTGGTGAGCGCCCACCACGTGGTGATCGTCGCCCATCGCGTCAGCAGAATGGCAAGGCACAGCCAAAGGAGAATGGCGAGTCTGCCCCACAACAGGCCCGCGCAAGCTTCAGCATACTTCAGCGTGATGCCGAGGGTGGTGAAGATGGAGAGTTGGATACTCCTGACGCTCCAGCCAACGGCACCATCATCGCCGACAAGGAGACGAAGCCCAACGAGCCAGTCGTTCCTGTGGACGGCAACCAAGCTCCAAAGGACACCGCCGAAGCACTTGAAGAGGACGGCTGGAGCACCGTGGCCGCCAAGCCCAAGAACAACCGCCGCGGTGGAGGCAGGGCCATTGCTTCCTAGGAGGAGCAAAAGCTTTTGGTCCTGCTCCATTAGCATTGCATTTGAGACGGAAGTAAAAAGCGATACCGGCAATTCGAACTCGACACCATCGCGAGCATTCAGCACGCACCCTGCGATCATCGACGGAAGGCCCGAATTCATCTCGGCCACTGTTCTCTTCATCACCGTCTTCACCGCCGTCTTTGTGTGGATACGACCTGCGACGACACGTAACGTACGGCCTCCACGACTTCTCGACACCACCACCCCTGATGTATAGCATACTCTCTCCCTGTACTGTCGTGCTGCGTCCAGCGGCGCTGCATACACTAATTGCGTTGATTGTTCTCTGGTCGTTCACTCTCTACTCGCACGCTATCCGCATCGGCGTTGACGGCGAGCACAAGATGGAAAGGCATGGGCACGAAAATGGGAATGGGCGATTCTGTGGGACTGTTCTTTTCATGTTCTTGTGCAAGGGGTGGGGTCGGATTTGGCATGCATGACTGATGGATGCGGCCTTCTGCTACTTGGCCGTAAGACGATGAGAATGGCAAAAAGAACGATTCTTCTTCAACTTCCGCTTTCAAGCTCACTGATCATGTCTCAGACTTCACGTCAGTGCTCAGACAACCCTAAATTTGCTGCTAATGGTTGCTTTCCCTCCGGTCTCAAGCGTGTTCGATACGACCCTACTACAGCCATCTCCCCAGCACCTCAAACCACCCGTTCACTAACCTAACCGACTTTCAACTAACGAACTTGCATAACTTGAGCAAATGACCTCGTACCTTCGGCCTCCTAAACGTGAGTTTCATCCGAACACGACTCAGCCCTAGCCAATACCCCGGCGAATTCGGAAGACTCGTGGGTTGGGAAGGGGTGATCCCAGAAAAGTGTGTTCTGGAATAGCATAGCCAAGATCGACTTGCGTGCTTTTGTGTTTGGATACGGAGGAGGTGTGATGATGCCCAGAAGGGCGATCTTTGGGGTTATACTTGATCCTTGGTCATATGATGTGTGGGATGGGGGTATAAAGAGGGAAGCTGCGCTCGTGGTTTGGGGGATTTGGAGGGTAAGAATCAACGACAGCAACTATGTTCGGCCTCAAGACTCTTCTCTTCACGACCACTCTGCTGGGCTTCGCCCTTGCCAACCCGCTCGAGAAACGCCAAGGCGAGTGTCGCATCTGTGTTGATATGGTGAATGATTGTGGGAAGTAAGTCTCGCCACGTCCCCCTCGTCCATACCTTTGACTGACATGTTCGTGCTTGATAGTATGTACGGCGGCTGCTGGGACTACTGCGCCGAACGCCAACACGAAGTTACCGTCCCCGCTTGCAAGGGCCAGAAGGAGAAGAAGGAAATCTGCGAGTACTTTGAGAGCGAGTGCGGGAATGTTATTGGGGGGTGTTATCCTCCTGAGGGACCAATTCCCGGGTGGTCGGATCCGAATTGTGTGAGGATTGATTAGGATTGGTGGGAAGCGGTGTTGGGTGTACGAGCATAAATGGGCTGGAGAGTTGGGTGCAGGATGTCATCGTTGTACAATGAATTCGTTCGTTTTGCCGGCCTATGTCTCTCCAGTCGGTATTTCTTTTCATCCATCCAGGGTGCGAAATCGGATTTTTGTCTGCAATGGGTTGGTGTACAGGAGAACAAGTTGCATGCTCGGTATTTCGTTCCTTTTTCACGGATCCTCCCCAACACCGTCGCAAGGCTGTGACAAGCCGTTCAGGAGCTAGGACTTAACTCTTCGTCCAGGGGATGGGGAAGACCATTTTCCAGTTTGAGCGGAAGGACGAGGCTATCATGGTGGGTCTTTCCTGTCCAGTCAGGCCTTCTGGAATGATAGCAAAGCCAAGACGAACTTCCGTGATGACGGCGAAAGCCAAAGTCTGAAAACCGATTATACGAGAATGGTGCCAAGAGGGGAGATCTGTGGTCATTCCTCAGGTGAGGCATATGATATCATGTATAAAGGGAGGGGGTTTCGCTCCATGGCTATCCAACCTCCAGCACAGTACCCACCCAACCAACCAAGCAACCAAGCAACCAGAAATCCGCCAACCTGTGGTCCATTCTCAAAGATGTTCGGCCTCAAGACCTTCTTCCTCTCCTCTGCCCTCCTTGGCCTCGTCCTCGCCAACCCGCTCACCGTCGCCAAGGGCAACGGCAACGAATGCAACTTCTGCATCGACCGGGCCAACGAGTGCGGCAAGTACGTCGAAGCTCTCCCAAAGGTTCGCTTCATTGAAATACCACCCAGACTGACTTTGGTGTGAAGCATGTACGGCGGCTGCTGGAACATCTGCGAGGTCGCGCGGCAGGATTTCCAAGTCCCCGCCTGCAACGGCGTCGCGGGCAAGAAGGAGATCTGCGAGTACTCCCGCAACGCCTGTGGCGAGGTTGATGGCGCCTGCTATCCCGCCGAGGGTCCGATTCCGAGTATTGAGGAGCCGAAGTGTGTTGGCCAGATCTAAATGCAGGCGGATCCGATGGGGTGGGAGGAGGGGCATGGAGAAAGAAGTGGATTCGAGGTGCTTTGGAAGTGCAGTCGGTCTGGTGTATACCACGCTTCGGCCTTTGTGAAGAAGAAGCTGTGGATCGCTATGCATATATCCCAGGGTGATCGAATCTCCAAAAGGTAGCATATAGATGCCATATCATAGATTGCTCCATTCGCCACCTGTCCCGGTCCAGTCGATGTCTTTCATCCAGGTTGCGAAGTCGAAGCCATCTAGACCGTTGGTCGAGAGCATGTCGATGTCCATGCCATTCATGACCGGCATACTCGGCCCCAAGGCAATGCCATCGACGTTGTTCGACGATACTGGAGTCTGTGGCATGCTGAACGTCGCAGAACTACCTTGAGCGGCGGAGATGTCCAATGCTTCGTCAAGGGTGCGGGAGATGGCCTTGGCGGCATTCATGCAGACGGTGTAGTTGGCATCGCCTGGATTGTAGATGCTCTCGAGATGTGAGATAAAGACTGATAGCTGGCGGATGATATATGAGCGGTTGAATCCATCAGGAAGTGACTGGGCGCTCTTGCTTCGGGCATGTTCCAACAAGGCATTGACTAGGCGAGCGGCCGCAGGTAGGCCGTAGCAGAGGACCTGCGCGCCGTTAGTACAACTCAGGATTGGAGTTGCTGGCATGGTCACTCACAACATAAGGGAAATCGTATCGCAGGAATATAGCACGATTGAGGTGCCGTCCAACGTCGTGCACAACCGAAATGATATGCATGGACAGCGTCAACACTTCGGATGAACAGTCCGGTTCGATTGGTTCAAGCGCTCGGTAGATGGTAAAGATGCCTTGGAAGAAAGCCTGTCTTACCGTGCTCAGCATCAGACAGATTGGCATGGATGTCCCGTTGTTCCAGCACTCGGGGCTGTAATGAGTGTGCTCCGGCAGAGAATCCCAACGTTTGTATAGACGATCAAGAAGGTCGCTACGCATCGGTCAGCTCGGAGTGTCAATCTTGTGGTCGATGTTCTCACTGAAGTCTAGCTCCTGTTCCCGCATCGATAGGTCGAGAGCGATGATCAAGGATCTCCTCCTGCATCTCAGCCAGCATGAAACGTACACGGGTCCAAGTAGTAGGCATATGAACGTTGTGAATGTTCCATCCATCGGGTGTTAGCGTCTGTCGTGCTTCTTCTTCGCTCGAAGCCGCCAGTAGCTCCTCGTCGGTCAAGTTCAATGGCAGCCGAACGTCACAGAATCGACGTAACATGCGTGGCGGTAATTCCATGAGGGTGGAAATGAACTTGTCGCTCCGGAAAAGATGGGCAAAGACCTTTCTGCGGCATTCGGCTAGGAAGAATGGCAGCTTGGCGTTACCTTGTTCGCGGTGGATGCCTGCGGCGTAGATGTCTGTGATGGCTTCGCCCAACTTCCGCCAGAGCCCCGGTGCTATTATTCGATTAGTGCTGATTTGTATAGTTGACTATCGCTTAGCTTACTTGCATCGCCTTCTGTCACGGATGTACGTCGAAGGTCTTCAAAGCGTAGAAAAGCTTGCATCTCATTGATCTCGGTCGTGAGCTCCCGTGACAGACGCAGGCAGGCGAAGCTGCTGCTGCACATCTCATGCACAAAGTCTTCCCGTCTATGGTCTTCGCCCGTCAGGCCAAGGAGAAAAGCTCGGACTGCAATGACATAGATCAAACCTATGGTCTCCAGTCGTAAGTTGTCTCCAGTGTAAAGCGATATGAACGTGTCAACGTCTAACTCATCCGGATATCGCACAGCCTTCGAGCCATTGGACAATACTAACTCAGCCAAACGAGTAAGACTGGAGTTATCGCCAGATCTGAAATTCTCTGCGGCCAGGGAGTCGTACGTGCTGCGAAGTGCCACCATGAGGGCTTGAATGATTGGGCTAGCTACAAGGATAGCTTGTGCGTGTTGGCCATATTCGTGCAGCACGTGTTCCAAAAGGTCCCAGTGTTGTAACTGTGAAAGGACGTGTTTGACGGTCTGTAGATTCTTCAGCTCTGTGGGATCTCCGGGCCTGATATCCAGAAGATGAGGCGCCTCCTGCCAGTTACGATAGGTGGCAATGGTTCCAGAGGGCTGCGTTTCCCGAAAAGCCACGCCCTCGCTCGACCATCTGACTGGAGTGACTACAACATGGCTCCTTGAGCTGCGACTGGGATCCGAAGGGCCGCTACTACCATTCCATTCGTACGAGTTGGGTCCCAGGTCCAGGATCTGGCCAGCACGCGGCCGAGTCAGCGGCGCAGGATGGTAGATACACCTTGCCGCCAATCCTCTCGTCTGACACCGGGAACAAGGCTTCTGGTGGTCGCATCTGATCTTAGCTTTGCGGCATGGCTCGCACGAGGCAGCCTTGCCATTCCGTCGACTCAATCCGGCGGACATTTTGGTGGGTGCTTCGCGGAATGAACTTTGCTCGGGGGTATAGAAGCTGCCTCCCAGATAAGAGCCTTCTCGAGAGGTAGAGGAGACTTCAGCTGGAGGATTGTGTTCGTCATCGTTTGTCGTGTTGATGGCATGCTCAATGGTTCCGCCAGTCACGGCGTCGTTGTTGCTGTTGTTAGGAGGGAAGTGACGACGGAGCTCGGAGTGACCTTCTTCTTTAGGACTTTCATTCCGTGACTGATCGGGATGATCTATGCCGAGCGCCGAGAGTATGCCTCGACGACGACAAGCAACTGGAACGGGAGCATTTCGCGAGTTGGAAGCATAGAACATGCTGTGTATGGTTGGGAGAAGAGACACTAAGAACAGTGTCATCTGTACTTTCTTCTAAATAGTCAAATTCGAGAATCACTTCGACCCGCCACAATGCCATTCAATTGCAGCCTTACGCATGTACCGACTCGAAACGAACGACCTTCACCATCGTATGCAGGGACTGGGCGACTGAGCTCAACAGCCTCGTCAGAGTCCCAATCGTCAAGCGCCATAGATTTTTGGACCAATGCAAGCACCAATTTGAACTCGACGACGAGCCTCATCCAGTCTGCCCAGGACGCCATCGTTCGGGTGAAGAGCAAATCGACTGAAGACAAGAAGCCGGAGTGGGAAGGATCCGAGTACCGAGTGTAGTTGCATGCAATATGTCGGCGGGATTAGAGACGGAGCGAGTTTGATGTACGGAAGAAAGGCTGGTGTTGGAAGCAAAGGGTGTCCCAGCTGTGCCCGGATCTGTCGCCAGTGACCAGCAGTCTAGCGGGCCCTTCGAGAGCCTGGAGTCGTGTGCTCGCTCGGAGAAAGTCAATCTGCCAGTGTTGGTAGAAGGAGGATAGACGTTTCATATTCACACTTGCATTCTCTATCGATCTCAATCTAACTCTAGAAAAGGGTATCGTCATCAACTTTTCAATGTGCTTTGCTTTTCATTCATGGATGTTTCGCACGCCACTAGTGGTACTTGTTCCTGTCCGCCAGACGGTCGTTCTCGAGGTAGACCTCGATCTGGTTGTTCATCTTGTGGTCGACGTCTTTGCAGCATGCACAGGCGATCAGACCGATGATACCAAATGCCATTGAGACCATGGCGACGACGAAGATGGCATGGCAGTAGGCATCGTCGAGAGCCGCATTCGCCGCTTGAGCAATGCGAGCTGGGTATGACGAGATCTCGGTCGTGCTGACAACGGACAGCAACTGGGCGACTTGGTCTTGGGGCAGGCCGGCTTCGAGCACAGCCTTGGTGACTTTGCTCGTCGTGGCGGAGGTGAGCTCCTTGTTGAAGACGGTGTTGTAGATTGTGGTTCCAACTGTCAAATTCGTCAGCTTCGATCAAGAAAAGTGCATTGATTTTACTTACTGGCACCAGCAGCGTAACGGAACGTTCCCGATACACCGCCCGCAATACCAAGATCCTTGTGCTCGACGCCCATCTGGGTGACCGCAATGGCGAGATAGAGACCCCATCCAAATCCAGCCTGGGATAGAAACAAGAACGCGATCATTGTACCTTTGTTAGTTGGGGTGACCATTCCCAGCAGAGACCCGAAAAGCACCATGATGAACGAAGAGCCCGTCAACTGCCACTGCCAGTTCTTGATCTTACCACCGAAGAAAGTCAGGCCCATGGCACCTGTCAAGATGGCGAAGCCCTGAGGCAAGGACAGGATGACTGCCTCTCTCCATTCTGTGCCACCATTGGTGTAGAATCTGGTGATCATGGTTGGCCAGAGGATACTGCTCGAGTAGTAGAACATGTTGACGACTCCGAGCGCGATTGCGGGCGCGGTGAAGTCCCGGCCCTTGGACGAAGTGAAGATGTGGGTTGGTGTCAGGGGGTATTCCAATTTGGCGAAGTGCTCCCACAGAGCAAAGACTGCGACCAAGACGAAGCCAACGACGAGAGTTGCGACGACGTGAGGGTTGCTGGAGTCATACATTCCTGCCCAGACAATACCCATGAGAGCAAGCGTTGCTCCGGCTCCGAAGAGGACGGCTCCGACATAATCGATCTTCTTGACCACTTCATTGAGAGGCTTGCCGGCTGGGTGGGCTGGCGGGAAGTAGAGCAGAAGGAGGCCGAGGAAGGACAAGAACTGGAAGATGGCCAGGCCCCAGAAGTTCCACTGCGTTCAATCGTTAGCATCAAGTCTCGCATGCCCCCTTTGCAACGTATGACGATCTTACCTCCCAGTTGTCGTATTGAAGTCCGAATCGCCCTGTCACTGGAGCCACGATCACAGTGATGTAGACGACCAAATCCGCGAATACGACACCAATATGTCTCCACTTGTTGGGCAGCAGCTCAGGCAAACTGAACGCAGCCATCTGGCAGTTGGCTCCACCAAATCCAATAATAGCCAATCCAGCAGTAATCTGCGAAGCTCCATTTGACTTGTTGTATTTCGCACTCGCCACGATCAAGTGTCCAAAGAAAGTGACAAGGTTCCCCAGCACAAGGAACCAACGTCGTCCGAGCGTGTCCGTGAGCGGACCGAACCATGTGAAGGAGACGGTGATGGCGATGGTCCACGCAGGGACGTACCAGTTGTAGGCCGTCGGATCCCCCAGATCTGCAGAGACTGAGGTACCGATGGCTGAGACGACGGGAACCGCCCAGAAGGAGAGTCCATACCCGATGGAGAGAATCTATTCGAACCTTGGGTTAGGATGGCGCAATGAAGATTTTCGATCAGATGCGATAGATTGTGGGAGCACGTACAACACAGACGATCCAGGTCTTCAAGGTGACGACGGGCTCGGCTCCATCGTCGAACTTTTCGTTGGTCGGCGTGCCAGCGCTCGCATCAGGTTGCTTTTCGAGGCTGCTGTTTCCATTGGGCTCCGAATCATCGACGACGCCCTTGCTCGGGACAGGGCCGTCGTTCGGTGGCGTATCGACTTTGGTAGCCATGTCAACTCGATTGATCGCAATCCCCAAGAGAAAGCGATGGAGACAGAAGAAGGGAAGAGAAACGAGCGTCTCGAGAGACAAGTCGTAAAACGGAGAAGTCAGGTCCTTCTCCTCATGCCCCAATCACGTCGGTATCGGCCCTCTCTCGCACAACACACCTGCCCACCAAGCCTTTAGCCGCAGGTGAAAAAGACTGACTCGCCATTGCTTAAGCGGAGAGTTGTGAAACCAAGCCAGTCAACTTGCAGTGTCGGTTCGATGTCTGCAAGGGCGGCGAGCGGGAGCTGTGTTGCCAGGGAGCACAGTGCTGCGGTCCCTCGAACCGTTCCACGATCTAGTAGGGGTCGGGTGGGACCCGGGAAGAGACCAGGCACCCCAGACTGGAGGATTCTGAGGGAACTCCACCGAGAGCAGGGGTGAGCAGTTGGATGAAGGCTCCACCCACGTGCAAGACCAGCGGTTTTCCAACCGTCCCGGTGCAATTCGTGCGGGTCGGTCACTTTGCAAGCCCTCTGCTTAGCCGCAGGGTTGCAATCGCGCGTGAAAGGAAAGTCTTCCGTGGCATTGGGCGTCAGAATGTCATTGGTATCGTACAATTGTTGGCTGTCATTACTTGCTCTCTGCTTGGCGCAAGGCTGTGATCTCTTTGTGTCTATACATGTGGCTTGGGCTTCACCACATGTTCTGTCGAAAAGAGTGTGCCACTTCTGCTGTCGGCGTCTGCTTTGTTCTCGCTCTGCTCTTCACCGATCATGACTCTTTCGTCGCTCTCTGTCGAACTCGCTGGCCGGTTTCCTCTCCACTTTCCCATCTCGAAATCGTACGGATGAGCTTTTCCGTGCTCTGTGTAAACGTCGACCGATCGCGAGACGTGGATGTTGGGGTCAGCGTTGCTGCTAGTACCCTTTCCCGAGAGACCGTAGTGGTAGTACTTGCTGGTCGACGATTTGTTTCCGGAGTGGTCAGATGTGCCCCATTTCCATCGCTGGTTGCTGAAGAGAGGCTTGATTCCGGGTGCGCAGGCGACAATGGTCGCGACGAATGTCTCTCGGCTGGCCCAACCCAAGGCGATCATGAGTGTGTTGAGGGACTTGAGGGAGTAGTATGCTCGAAGGATGGTCGCGACGATGACGAAAAATCCCAGCGAGAATAGCAAGATGAGTGCAATCTTCTGTCTCCATGGCACCTTGACCCTGAACAACAGTGGCATGGGAACCATGATGATGAGCATATCAGTTATGCTGTTCAGGACCGCAATGACGATGTAGTTTGGTTTGCGGACAGTGCAGTTGTCTAAGATGTCATTAGCAAAGCACACAGGCATCAGAAGGTTTGAATGCACGACTCACCGCCAGCATATGGCTTGATTTGCCAGCTCTTGTGAGTAGGGATACAAATCAGCGTATGAGTCAAAATGCAGGCCAGCCAGGTTGCGAAAGTGAAGATGCACATGAATTTCACCAGAAGCTCTTGTCTCGCGACGCCGGTCCTGGAAGCTGTTAGCCTCCTGATCGAAAGTTCTGTCAAGATCAAAACCTGCCCGAGCTTCACATAAATGGTGAGCAGAACACCTTTGAGGCACCAAATAAGGCTGATGTACCACATCCAATTCATGAATCTGAAAGAAGTCAGCCTTGTAGCCAGCACATCATCTTCAAAGCAAGACTTACGCCAACTTCGATCCCATGATCAGATCAGGCACCTGGCTGTCTGGCACCTCCATAGCGCTAACTTCGTCCAAACCTATGTTGTTCCCGAAGTTTGCTGAAAAGATGTCAGCAACCAACATAGACAGGGTTACAGGTCCAGCCTCCGGTCAAACTGGAAAGTGTATCTCCCCTTGGCGTTTCCGAATAGTGCTGCTGAGGATTGAGATGCGGAAACCCTCCTCAGGAGCTCAGACTCATACGCATCTGGGGGAGAGACATGATCTGCCAGTCTGACCGGAAGAAGGAGGACAGACGCACTGAGTAGGTATATTCCCACGGTCTCCAGTGTGTAGAAGATCATGGCCAGCCCAGCAAACGCATCGCCGATATCAAAGTTCTTGAACCCGAACAGCTTCCATCTGGCATAGAATCGCAGGAAGTGAGTACACATTGAGATTCCGTACTCAGTGAAAACCTCCGGGAAAAGCGCCGTGGCAGACATTTCGGCGGTGTTGCGATCGTCCAGTCCAGCTTGGAAATGCGGTCAAGAGGGTCGAGAAGACCTCAAATACCAGAAACGCAGTGAAGCGGCCAGTACAAGAAGCGATAAGACCTCTCACATAGAAGAGAACAGGAGACGGAAAAGTATCAAATTCTTCCCCCTCCCCAAAAAGGCCATGTCGATGTCTCACACCTCCCTTCCACCGGGTTTACGACCGCATCCCGATCAGGATGTCCAGGAACAAGGTCGCTAATCGCGAGGGAGCCAATCGTTCGGGCGAGGCCAGAAAACCGATAAGTTGAAACGGCTAAACATGCTGGCGGTGTTGGAGTTAGTCCTCGCCATGACGATGCAGTTGGGCTCCTGCGTGCGTTGCCTCCTGCTCGATTCGCGTCGCGGACGCAGGACTGAATGCGTGAAGTCGACCGGCGTGCGGGTGGCCTGGCGGACCGTTGAGGTATCCTGGTATACCGAAGTCGGCACGTGGAGTGACAGGCCGCGAACGCAGCTTAAGTGGACGATATCCCTTGCTATTGCCGATAGTCACTTGCCGGGGTAGAACTCCACAGGCTGTGAAGCCGTTTTTTCTTCATGACCAGAAAAAGAAATTCATCTTGTTGCAAGCGTGGAGTCTCCGGTCGTTCTCTCGCTGTGAGAACTGACAGCTCGAGTCCCATGATGGCGATGCGTTGCACAGTGGCGAGTGTTCTCGCCGAGATCCGTCGTTCATAAGATGTCCCGTCCTTCATCATGTCGCTTGCACTGAAGGAGTTGTCGCCTGCACTGAAGGAGCCATTTCCCAGCTACTTCTCAAGCTATTCGGATAGCGCTCCGCACAGATATTGACAAGAGGTGGCAAAGGCTTGGCTGTTTTTCTCTGCAACGCAAGCACGTGTGGTCCTTGGCAGGCGAACGAGCTCGTCTGATGTCAGGCGAGGCTGCCGTAATCTTGTGGCACGGCCAGTGTCGATCATTGAGGTCCGTCCGATTCTCGGGATTGCAAGGGTACAGAGCACCAGCTTGTCGACGATCTACCCGCTCCCTCTTCTTCGGCACGACCAGAGATCACGGCTCCGCGTACCCCTCCAGGTGTTTGGCGTCGACCAGTTTGGCTCGTTATGGCCAACGTTCACACTCCACGAAGGCATCTCTGCCAGATCATCCAATCTCCAGACAGGCCAAGATGACGGGCGAACGCAAAGTAGCCATCGTTACTGGCGGTGGTAAGTGCCCTGTCCTCCAAGCACGACATCCAAATCGCTGACACCTTTTCAAGCCAGTGGAATGGGCCTCACAGTCGTCCAAACCCTCGCCACCCGACCCAACTGGAACGTCCACGTCCTCGACGTCAGCGAGAAACGCCTGACCGAAGTCGCCGCCTCATCCTCCAACATAACCTCCCACAAAGCCGACGTGACAAACTACGAGGAACTGTCGACCGTCTTCCACACGATCTTCACATCATCGAATTCGCACATCGACTTCGTCTTCGCTAATGCCGGGATCATCGAGTCGCAGGACTTCTACAAGAAGCAAAAGACATCGCCTCCGCCTCCTCCGGATATGAAGTCGATTGATGTGGATTTGAAGGGTCTGGTGCAGACTTGCTACCTGGCACAACATTACTTCCGCGAGTCAACGCATAAAGGCCAGGGGGCGAGTCTGGTGCTGACGGCGAGTTGTGGATCGTTGTATCCAAGCCACTACAGTCCCATGTACACCGCAGCCAAACATGGTGTGCTGGGCTTTGGACGCGCGATTGCGAACAAGATGGCGTTGGAAGGCATCCGAGTGAACATCATATGCCCAGGTATTGTCGAGACCAACTTGACAGGCGAAGGCGGTTGGGCTGGTTTCCCACCGGGCTTGTTCACGCCTGCAGAGATGATCTCGAAGACTGTTCTGCACCTGGTCGATGGCAAAGAAGATCTCGTTGACGGGTTCGGCGCAAAATACTCCAAAGAGAAGATGTACGGCTTGGCCGTGGAGATCAACAAGCAGAATGTATATGTGAGGGGGATTCCGGAGTTCTGCGATGATGAGATGAGGCAGATCATGGAGGCCACGGATCCCGAGAAGCAGAAGGGTGCTGTCATCAAGGATTACGACTGATGTCGTGGAGTAGATTGCCGCCCATTGGTGCAAGATTCGAATGCACATATTCGTCTTCCAAAGTTGTCGCTGCTTCAAATGCTTGGACTGATCATCGCCGTCGTTGTTGCAGACTGGTTCATCCAGAAGCCGTGCTCGCTCTTCCGCTCAAAGTGGAATATCAGCTGTCTCCGAGGGAACACACATCCCGAAGCCATTGAATGGCCTGCTACACTGTTCAATCGTTGCGCGCGAACCCGGGGATGGATGGACACATCTCCCAGCTTGACCAGACGACCCAGGATAGCCTCATATGCGTCGAGAGCTCGTCTTCCTTTTCATCGTCGTCGTGGTCGTCGTCGTCGTGTCTGCCACCGGCATTCGAATCCTGTCGGCCTTTCGCCATCAACCCAAGAGCTCATTCAGGCAGATCCTCGGCATCCTAAGATACCTTCCCGCCCCCTGCCACTGCTCGAGCTCCCCGGCACGAGCTCCCTAGTAACACGGAGTCGATCCCGGCCGTCTCGCCGAGACACACCACGGTTTAGTCTTGACAGGCACCCAAGCCGCGCATCACTCAACGCGTTGCGTTCAAGTCGCCTCGAGCAAGAGTCATGAAATGTCGCTTGGTGGCACGGGTGTTCTTGTGCGCGAGCGAGCTGTGCCTCGGTGGGTAGGGGTGTCGATTGGGCGGTGATATCATTCTTCCTGTGCCACCTTTCCCTTGTGGCACCTTCGATATTGCTGTGATTTCTTGAAGATTTCGTGCGTGGTGGTCTACCATCCGTCTTCCGCTTAAACTGGAGGCTTTGCTCTCTCTTGAGAAAAGCGATTGACATCAAGCTCTTGAAGGGCTTGTTGCGCCCTTGAGCCTTTGCAGGAAAGGTAGAGATCGCTGCGAGTATCTTCCACTTTGATCAGCACACCGGGGGTTGATTGCAGCTTGTCGAGTGCTGGAGTGCGAGAATGACGGCCTCCAATGGCACGAATGGCGAGAGCCAGAACCAGAAAGTCGCCATCGTGACTGGCGCAACGGTATGTCTCCCACGCAAAGCCCAAAGCACACATTCGCTGAGAGCAATGCTTCTTCCAGTCCGGAATGGGCATCGACCTCGCCCACCACCTCCACCAAAAGGGCTACCGAATCGCCATAGTAGGCCGCAACAAAGAAGCCGGCGCCCGCATCGCAACCTCCATAACCACCCCCTCCCTCCACGCGCGTTTCTTCCCCGCCGACGTAGCCTCCTACGACTCCCAAGCAGCAATGTTCAAGTCCGTCTGGGAAACCTTCGGCCGCATCGACCTCGTCTGCATGAACGCCGGGATCGTCGACCGCTCCAGCGTCTACCTCTACAACTGGCGGGATAAGCCAGTGGATGAGCTGCCCCCAGAACCGGATCTCAGTTGTACGGATATCGATTATAAAGGGGTGGTGTATGGGACTATGCTCGCGACGCATTTCATGCGGCATAATCCCGGGGGCAAAGGCGGAAAAATAATTCTGAACGCGAGTATCGGGGGGATTTTCCCGCATAAGAGTTATCCAGAATACTGCGGCGCGAAGGCTGCGGCGATTCATTTCGTGCGAGGTGTGGCGGATTTGTTGAAGCAGAAGGAGAATATTCTGATTAATACTGTGTTACCCGGGATGGTAGCGACGCCAATTGTGCCGAAGGAGATGATGGAGGCTGTGACGCCGGAGTGCGTGACTCCGATTTCGACGATTTTGAAGGCGCACGATGTTTTTGTGGAGGATGGGACGGGGATGAGTGGGAAGTCGTTGGAGGCGAGTGCGGAGGATTTGAGGTGGTATGAGTTGCCGGAGTATGGGAATGGGTATAAGACGAAGAGGGCGGTGACCGTGTGGGAGCCGCTGTTTAAGATGATGCATGGGGAGGAGAGTGGACTGGAGGATGCGATTCCATGAGCGCTGAGAATTTGTGGATTCGTGAGCTCAGCTGTATAGAGCTATGCTGATGCAGGTCCCGAGGGTCCAGACTATGCTCAATAGTTGCCTCGTTTGCCGCCTCTCTTTCCTCTGTCCACATGAGCTTTCAGTATTCGCCGGTGCTCGACCAAGCTTCTCTTGCCCTTCCTCTTCGCCTTGCCAAGAGTCATCATGAAGTTCTTCTTGCGAGCCTTCTCCTTGTTCGTCGTACTCTTTCCCTCGGCTTCCTTCTTCTCCTTCCGACGTGCAGTCGTAGAACGATGGTCATTCTTTGGCTCTTCGGGACCACCCTTGGCCCTCGCGATCTTCTCCTCCTTCGTGGCCTTGTGGGACAGAGCTGCCAGACCGGCAATTTGATCAGCGGTGACTTCATCGTCGGCATGTCGGCGAGCATTTGCCTGAGCCTGCTCTTGTAGCTTTCGTCGCTTAGCAGATGGCATGTTGGCTGTGATTGCAGCTGTTTGTCGTAGTTCGTTCAGCTTGGCCAGATCTGCAGGTGTGAGAATACGTGTGGTCGCAAGCTTGGATATGCGTGCTTCTTCTCGTTTGAGAGCAGCCTCTGGCTCCAAAGACGCAGTACTCCGCGAATTCTTGTCCTCGTCGCCTTCTTCGTTCTCCTTCTCGACATCCTTGCTCTCTTTAGCCTTTGGCTTCTTCTTCGTCTTCTCATCCTCGGAATCTGAGATGTTGATATCTTCACCATCGCTCTCGACGTTGATCCAACCACCACTGCTCTCACTGTCGTCACTCTCGGCATCCCAATTCCTCCAGGCCTCTTCATCATCGTCACTGTTGATGCCCTGCTCTTCTCGCCACTTCTCCAGCAGCTCAATGCCTTCAATACCACCACTGCCGCCGACGTCACCGAATCGGGTCCCTTGGTTGAGACCTTCTCGGAGTCCAAGAGCAGCATCTCGTCCACGGTCCTTCTTCTTGAGCATTTGAGCACCCACTTCTCGGTACAGTGACAGCAGTCCCCGCGCTGCCATTTGAACGCCCTTGTCTTTGCTCTTTCGATACTGCACCAGATCCTGCAACAACGTCTCCGTCATCGCCAACGGTTGTCTGACGCAAACTTCTCGAATGCCGTTCAATCCAGCCGAAGCGACCTCCGCTGCTGCTGCCTCGGACACGAACTCATTCGCAATCTTCTGTACCAAGGGTTCGAGCACGTCCGGTGGAACCAAGCTGTGCGCCGCTTGTGCCAGATACGCCAAGAACGCAGTGACTGATGGCTGCTTCGGCGTAAGGAACTTGATGAAATACGAGTACAGCTGAATGAGCTCCAGCTTGTGTAGCCCAACAAGTCGACTGACGAGTTGCAGAACGTAGAGCTTCTGTTCCAGGTTGAGTCGCACCTTGGGCTGTGCGGGTTGCAGATGCTGTTCGAAGAGCTTCTCGGCGAAGCCTTGCGGGTCGTGAAGCAGATGGAGAGCACTGAAGTTCAGAGCTTGATGTGCGTCTTTCCTCTTCTCTTTTCGCTTGACCTTCGCTTTTGCGGACTTGAGCTCCCTCTCGTGCTTGGCATTCTTCTTATTAATACCGGCTTTGTGCTTAAGCTTCCGCATGTCAATGTCCTCTTCATCGTCACTCTCTTCTTCGGCGGCCTCTTCTCGCTCCTGGTCCGAACCCAGAAAGAATCGCACACCACTTGTAACGACCTTTGCATCTTGACTCAGCGCCGCAATTTCCATGATGCTCACTGCTTTTGCGTCTGTCCAGACCGATCTCTTCCACAGTTCCCTCGTCAACTTGACCGCCCATAGGCCCTTGGGAGATGCTGGATCCGATGCAATCAAGTCGTAGCATATCGTCTGGATATTGCGATTGAGCTTGTGGTTCTTGGTCTTACTATTCGAAGTGCGAAGATCAGAGACGATCTTCTGGAACAGAAGAGCTCTCAACGCTTTCGATGGTGTCGATATGAGCAGAGGCCAGAGCGTGTTCAGGAGTGTATTCGAATCGATGATGTCCTTCTTCCGCAGTAGGATCAAGCTTCCCACGATTTTGTCGCGCAACTCAACCTCCAACGCCTGGTGGTGTAACTCGAGCAACTTGATGAGGTCGTTGGGAAAGTCGACGGTGAGTTTCGGATAGCAGTCGGCTACGTGCGAGATGAAGTCGATCAGGTCGCGCAGGCGCACAATACCAGTATCGTCGGTGGTGGTGGGCGACTGCAGGAACAACTCCAGCATCGAGGCATACTGCGAGTACTGGCTCACGAAATCGTCACGATACGATGGCGGGTCGCTCTTGATTTTGTGCTGAAGATTCGGCAAGTCAGCGTCGACCTTTTCGAGCGCTCCGATCTTGCGCTTCATCTTGGCCAGCCGGCAAGGTAAGGGAAGGGTGTTCGTATGGAGAGAGATGCATCTCGAAGAAATTCCAGGCAATCTGAAATCTGAGGTCGGCCATCGGCGAGCGGAAGGACACGGGCCGAACCTTGCTAAACCACGCTAACGTTGTCAGATGTCATCCGTGAACTTCTTCCACCTCGGCGACTCGACTCGGCCGCAAGACTCGACATCATCACCTGGATTGGACATTGTCCTCTCATCCCCAGCTACACTCCGTATCTCAACAACGATGGCGCCTTGATCAGTAGGTCTTTCTTTGTTCCGCGCGTCCCGCCCGTCTTCTTTCTTCTTGAGGACAGCTACAAGAAGCGGCACTCGATCCCATTCTTCCGACTTGTTTTATGCTCTTCGACAATTGTGTGCATGGGCATGAGTGTCTACTTATCGCATAATCATATCTCTTAGCTCCCTAGAAGCATCATCCGCCCGATCAGCGCGCGTTCCAACCATGACACCTCGCCAAATGGAAGCACTCCCAGGCTTCGACCCATTGGGCCAGAGGATGTTCCTCTACCGACCAGAAGCATCATCCATGGCCCAAAAAGACCCCAAACACCCCATCTTGATCGTCTTCTGCACCTTCATGGGCGCCTCGACCAAGACCATCAGCAAATACACCGAAGGCTACCACAAGCTCTTCCCGCACTCCTCCATTCTCGTCATCATGTCCAGTGTGAAGGACACCTTCGACGGCGACGGGGTGCAAGCGTCCCGAACCGAACTCGCCAGCTCCACGATCCTCGACATCAAAAGCTCATCTGGACCAGGACCCATCCTCCTCCACGCCATGTCCAACGGCGGCACCATCGCCGCAGCTCGCATCGCTCAGCGCCTCCACGCCACCGGCCATCCAAACACCCTTTTCGCGTGCACCATCGTGGACTGCGCACCCAGCCGTCCTCAGCTCAAGAACGCCGTTGAGGCTACGACGATGCAGCTACAGACCAAGTCTCGCATGGTTAAATTCCTCTACTACTGGATACTGTACATCTGTATGGCAATCGGGATGTTCCTTTGGTGTACGGTCCTCCGCCGGGAAGATTTGGTGTCGAAGCTCCGCCGGCGGTGGAATTCTGCGGAACTTTTCAATCCGACGGCACCGAGATTGTATCTGTTCTCGAAGATGGATGCTCTAATCCCGTACAAGGATGTGCAGGATCATGCGCGGGATGCGAGAGAGAAGGGATGGAAGGATGTGAGGGAGGAGTTGTTTGAGAAGGCCATGCATTGTGCGTTGATTCGAGAGGATGCGGCAAGGTATTGGGCTGCTATTGAGCGGTTGGTTCTGGGAGGGAAGGCTTGATCGGTGGCATCCTTCAGAGTCGGTCATGCTGGACGGGGAAGACCATGGACTTGAAAAGAAGCATACATTCCACAACTCAAACTCGACACAAATGCTACAAGCACATCAATACCCACCTCAATCCTCACCCTGCACAAAAACAATCTCACTCCTCCCACCCCCTCCACACCCCTCGGCGCCCCCTTATTCAGAACAGCCCTAACATACCCAAACTGCAGTACCTCCTCAACCTCCACCACAGTCTCAAACCCCCTCTTCCCCACCGTCTCAATCCTCCTCGCATCCTTCTCCCCCTCCCTCCCTCCCCAAACCTCCCAAGCAACAACTTCCGTAGCCCCATTCCAAGAAACATAGACCTTCGTGCCCCAGGGTTTCTCCTTCGATCCCAAGCTTTTGAGTACGAGGGAGGGTTTGGTGCGAGGGCATCCGATCCAAGTCTGCTTGTATGATCGATAGCTCAACACCACATCTTCAGGTTCCGGAGAGAGGAAGCCTCCCGCTGTGGTGCGGACCGGACTCCCAAACGTCCAGCGACACAGCGGCGTGCCATCCGGTGCAAATTCCTCCATCACGGGGACGTATCCATGTCCCTCGAAAAGATTCCCATTGCCCATGCGTTGATGACTTCCTTGCGCGGTTGCGTATATCAACCCCGAGGTATTGAGATAACGGTGCGTTTCCCTCACCGTCATAGACGAGAAATCGATATCGAAGATTTTCCCTGCGGTGGGAATGATGTTTTTGTCGATGGGGCAGTTGGCGTTGTCGTGCATCGAAATCGTCATCTGCGAGAGATTTCCAGAAGGCGAGGCGGTTTCGGAGACGACGCGGATGTCGTGTTGGTAGCAGAAACTTGTTGTGGTGTTGCCGCCTTGGAGGTGGAAGTCCCCTCCATCCCGACCTGAGAGGACCCAGAGGACATCACCTGTGCGGGAGATGGCGATGCCGCTGCAGAAGTAGCGGGAGGATATGATGAAGCCGTCTTTGAACGGTGTTACGGCGTTGTGATGGAAGTAGCCCCAGGCTTTTTCTCGAGTCGATCCATCGTACCCTTCGCTGCCTAGAGGATACACTGAATCTGTGAACGGCAGGGCGTCCAAATGCTCCAGACTCTTCCAGCTGAACAGGACCTCGTTCGTCTCGATGTCGATTTCGTAGACGTGCCCGTCAACAACCCATCCACTCTCCGGTCCACCGACGCTCCGCAGATCCGCTTGCGTGACGTTGTATGCCAGTACCAACAACGTCCCCTCAGGCGTAATATAATGCTCGTGCAAATCGATATTACTCGGATACTCCTCGCCGTTGAACTCGATGAAATCCCCTTCCAGACTCACATTCGCAATAAGCTCATAGTGCTTGTTCCAAAGATAAACGACTCCGTGCCCCCGTCCTTTCGGTTCAGGAAATCTAGTCCCGTTCCACGCAAGCAACACGTTTTCTCCTCTGTACTCTTGAACCCCGAAATTGAACGTGAACAACCCAACCAGTCCATTCCAGACCAACTCGCCATGACTGTCCATGATCAATGGCGCGACTTGTCCCGCCTCAGGTCCCCCAGGAGAGAAGAACAGATACGCATCCTGGGAGGCTTTCTCCGGCGTCGTGATTTCCAGTACAGGAGGGTGGAAGCCCGGCGCGGAGATGAAAGTTTGGGAGGGCCATGTGGTTTCTGATGCTAGGCGTACGGCTTCTATGTGTACGAACCAGAGGATCAGGAATCCGAGGGTCGAAAGGGTGGCGAAGAGGCCGAGCATAGCGCTGCGGAGGTGCTGCTAGTACCAGACGCAGTGCTTCATAGATGTCTGTATTTCTGTCTTCTCGTGAAATGCCGATGCCAATGAACATGTACTTGCTGAAGAAAGGACGCAACACAACACGACCAAAGAAACAGAGACGAGAAGCAGAAACATTGCCCTACCCACCGCCCTTACCTCACCATTCCCCATCTGCGCCATCCCCGTCGAAATGAAATCAGCCACGGCAAGGCAGGAGTCACGCAGTCGGCCGCCGAGGAAAGACGTCCCTGCACGACAACCGGGAAGGCGGGTTGAACTTGTGCTGTGAAACGTGGGAGGCGACATGGTTCCTGGATTGGGGTTGCTGAGCGCCGAGATTTGCTTTTCGGTCCTCTCTGCTGTACAGCCGATGAGTTGTCAGCTGATGGATGTTGCGATGGAGTATAGCATAATGAAGCTACGCAAAGTAGTCGACGATTCGATGTTGTCGATGTCGAGGGGGGAGGAAGCCAGGAGAAGCGGTGAGGTCGTTGCTTGTCGCTCTCGGACCCGCTTCCGGATCTCAATCATCAAGAAACTCGCCTCGACCCCTGATCGTAGAACGAACTCTCTTCAGCCTCGAAGATCGTGCGGCGTACGAGCCCTAGCAACGAAGGAGAACAAGAGCAGCTGTGAGCGTGAAGATCTGGGGTTGCCACGAGGCTGTGAAGAAAGATCCTCTCGCCTCTGCAGACGAGAACACAAGCTGTACTCTCTATCCCTATCCCAGTCCCTGTACATCCCTCAAAAAAGATCCCATCATACATAACCATCATCATCAAATCGTAAACCCCCACACAAATCCCTCCATGCTACCCCAACGAACCACCGCACTATCGTCTCGGACTCCCCCCCTCCCTCGCATCCTCAAAGTCCCCCTCCCCATCCTCCTCCGAAGTGAGCTCATCACTCAGCGCACTAACATAAGTCGGGACTTTACTCAAACCCGGCCGATTAGACCTCACAGCAAGATGTCCATGGTCATCTTGCACCGCACCACCTCCACCCTCTCTCGATCTGCTCCGTGACGGTGAAGCAGACTTCGGCGGCGGGTCGTGCTCGTGTTCTTCCGCCATGCGGTGCATCCTCTCCGCGTGTCCTTTCCAAATACTCGGGTCCCAGAACATGTAACTCCTCCCGCCCTGAATGCCGAGTGGATTTTCTTGGTCGTGTTCGTGGGCTTGTTTCTCTGGCGGCGCTTCTTCGTGGTCGTGATTCCTTTCCATGGGCGAGGGACTTCGGACTAGACTATCCGTTGCGAGGGGGTGTTTCGGCGGCGCAGCAGCAGCATCTTTCTTACTGGGCGGATAAGTCCTCGTCTCCTTCCTCCCCCTAACCTCAAGACTTTTCCGGGGACTTCGACTCCGACTCGTCGTTTTCGAGGAATCCGCACCAGTCGTTCGTCCACGCTCAGAAACGCTAGGCGTGCTGGCGATACCCTGGCGCCAATTCAGGATCCGCTCACTCGGCGCGACGGAACTCATAGAACTCCTAGGCCCATGCATAGCAGCTTCGCGAAGACTGCGTTCACTTCTCCTCGTAGCCAGAGAGCCAGTTCGACTCCCCCTCTTCGCGCGGAAAATACTGCTCTTATCCGTGTCGTCTTTCAATCTCTTCTGCCATGCACAATCCTGTCGAAAGACTTTGATCTTGCCCGTGAAATCCGCCGTGACGATGATATTCCCACCACGGTGCTGGGTCCTCGCGGTGTAACTGGCAGATTCCCGTGGTCGTTCGAAGTGATACGCATCGGCGGGTGTAGCTTGTACGCTTCCTGCTTCAGTCGGCGGTCTTGAGCTGGCTTGACTCCCGTTCATCTCGGCCTGACTGAGCAGCATCACGGGCGGCGGGTTGCAGAGATCGTAAAGTGGATCCTCGCTCCTGCTGAGCAGCATTCTCGTCTTCGCTGGTGCGATGGCCACACTCGTGCAGATGGAATCGTGTGCACCGAACATCTCCACGGGTGTCTTATCCCTCTTGCCAGAAGACGACTCTTTCTCCTGCTGTTGAGGCTGGTACGGCGCTCCCAGACTCCAGATATACGCTTTTCGATCCTCGCTCCCACAGACGACATACCTCCCACAATCGCTGACGCTCGCTCGGATCTGGCTGCAATTGTTCTCGTTCCCTTTGAACTTGACCTCCAGGCTCTTATCCCGGAAGTTGTAAAGTCGCACTCGGGAGTCGTTGCTCGTAATAAGCACCTTGACATCGCCATTCGCGCCGTACTGCGCTTGAATACCCGTGATTTTGCTCCCCTTCGCATTCTGGCCTCTGGTCGAGCGGACATGGATCTGAGTCTGGTACTTCAATCCCTCCGTCTCATAGAACATGCACAGTCCTGAAAGACACCCAGCCATAGCAAACTTCCCATCCGGCGTAAACGCCACTGCGGTGATCATATCTGGCACCTGCGCAACATACGCCACGCTCTTGTCAGGGATACTCCAGAGTCTAAGTTTCGAATCCAGGGATCCTGCCAGGAAGAACCGATCATCTTTCGGGTGAAAAGATATACTCGGCACGAAGTCGTTGTGCTTGAATGTGCAGAGACACTCTTTCCGCGAGACGTGCCATAGCCGCACAGTCTTGTCCATCGATGAGCTCAGCAAGAAATTGTTCTTACTCCAACTCAAATCCAGCACGGTCGAGGTATGTCCGTCGTACTCCCTCACGGGTTGACTCTGAAACACGGGCGCGAGAAGATGCTCCGCATGCGCGTCCCCGCCTTTATCCTCGCTCTCCCGCGATTCTTGCTGTTCATGTCGTTGTCGATCGTCCGAGCTGCCCAGCACCGCCCACACCCTCACCACCATATCCGCACCCGCCGCAGCAAGATACTTCCCATCACGACTAAACTCCATCGCCCAGACCGGATCTCCCTCCTGCGGCCCCGCAGAACTCTTCCTTCGTAACTTATTCGAACTGCCATTCTTCTCCAATATCGAAGCCTTTCTCTTCTTGCTACAGCTCAACTCCTGGGCAAGGAACAATCGATCGAAATCTCGCTCTTTCTTGTACTTAGCCCGGACTTTGATGTAGGGAGGAGGTTTCGGTTGTGTGGGATGGAAGCCCATGCCATCGTTATCCACGTCTTCGACTTTCTGCGTGAAGACTTCTGCATCGTTTCCTTCAGGTCTCTCTTCGCTGGTGCTATCGTCGTCGTCCACTGCATCCTCGTCGACGTCTTTCTTCTTGGCTCCGCCCATGAGGCGGGATAGGAAAGATACAGCCTTGACGCCCTTCTTGAGGTCTTTCGCGGGGGTGGATATACTGTCAAGAGTATCTGTCCTCGAAATCCCTTCCTGTGTCGGCGTCTCGCTCCCGAAGTCTCTGGATTGCTGCTGCTGAGTCTGCTGCTTCTCCTCCTTCACACCACCGTTCGTATCCGACGTTCGCGGTCGTGGAGAATTCGCAGGCGGATTCAGAGGGGCATTCGTGCGTCGGAGGATGTGCTGCATTGGTGGCGATACAGTCAGCTCAGCACCAGAATATCTCCACTTCCCCAAAAGTTCCAAGCAGAGAGATGTTGAGAAGGACAAATATTTACCTGCGACAACGGATCAATAGCAGGCGTGGGGACATCCTGTTTGCTGCCCACTTCTCCTCCTCCTGCTGCTGCTTGCGAAGATGCTGTCGTATTCTGGGCGTGTGACTGTGCGTTGTTGGACAGCGTGCGCATGAGCCGGCCTGGCGACGCCCATCCGCTCGAGTCTGTCCGACCTGTATCTCACGTATCAGCCCAGAAGTCCTTCCCTTTCCCAACAAGCATTCATACCATGTCCACTACTGCTCTTCTCTTTGCTTGGCGTGCCCGGCCGCACCCTCGCATTCAGATCTCCATAACTGCTCGATTCTTTTGTCGGCGATTGCGCGGGCGAGGGCGCTTGGTCGTGGTTGTTGGGATCCGTCAGCGTGATGGCCGGGAGTGCGTCTGCTGCCATATCCTCGAAATCCTGTTTCCTCTTTTACATCATAATCGCGATATCATGTTCTCTTAAACTCAAGACTAAGAGGACCGTTCGAATCCAAGCAAGTGTTGTATCGTTGTCCATGTTCGCTGGGTGAATTCTTGTCGATCGCAGCTCTGGATGCTCCAACTTCGGATCCGCGCGGACTTTACTTTCCAACCCCGATAACAAGTAACACCAACAACAAATCCAACAACTCTTCACCAGAAATATCTACAAAGAAGATCAAAGACGGGTAAATATCCTGAGACAAGAAGACGATACAAGAAACAGGGAGAACCTTGCCTTGACTCGCTTTCCCACTCTGAATCGCTTGCTGGTGGGCGCAGGATCAGGCGCAACGTCATTTCTCTGCTCTTCCTCCACCGAAGCCATCCGCGTGAACCCATGTTCGCCGACGTGCTATGCCATGCAGTAGCGTGTACGTGTGCATCGAGCTCCGCCTCGCTTGGGAGAACGAAGATGCGAGGTTCATGATAAGAGAGAATGCGAAGGTGTTTGTTCAGGCAGAAAGGCAGGTCAGTGAGATATTAGTATTCACAGCACATTGACCGCATCGAACTGGGATTACACACACCAGCACGGCCTAAACCAGGTCACCATCGCGCGCGGAAAACGGAAGCATTCGGCTGCCATGAGATGAACCTCGTCGTTTTTATGCAAATTCTTGTCTTTCTTCTCATATGTTGATTGATGCTGCGAGAGTGTAATCCTTTCAATGCACACTCCCATCTTACTATTTCCCAGCTGTCGAATGGAGCGAGGAAAGGTATCACAGTATAAAATCCCTTCCAGCCATGGATCCTTCATCAAACGCCGTTGCCCATGCTCATAATGTCAGTCAGTCACTCAGTACCCAAAACGCCATGCCACTGTTACATCGTCTAGAAATCCTCGTCAAACGCAAAGTCACCGTTCATAACGGGTGCCTTCTCTGTTGACTTCTCGCCGTCCTTCTTGGCTTGCTGCTTCTTCATGCCCTCCATGACACCGGCCTTCTGGTAGTCACCAACACGCTTCTCGAAGAAGTTGGTCTTGCCGCCCAGCGAGATGTTCTCCATGAAGTCGAAGGGGTTGGTGGCGTTGTAGTATTTGGTGTTGCCAAGTGCCAGGAGCAGGCGGTCGGCAACAAACTCGATGTATTGGCACATGAGGTCGGAGTTCATTCCAAGGAGCTTGCAAGGCAGGGCGTCCGTCAGGAACTCCTGCTCGATGGTCACGGCCTCGGTGATGATGTCCTGGACGAGCTGTGGCGATGGCTTGTTCTTGAGGTGTGAGAACAGCAAGCAGGCAAAGTCGGTGTGCATGCCCTCATCACGGGAAATGAGCTCGTTGGAGAAGGTAAGACCGGCCATGAGACCACGCTTCTTCAGCCAGAAGATGGCAGCAAAGGATCCCGAGAAGAAGATACCCTCGACAGCGGCGAAAGCAATCAAACGGCAAGCAAAGGTTGAGTTCTTGTCGGTAATCCATCGCAGCGCCCAGTCAGCCTTCTTGCGGATGCAGGGGATGTTGTCAATGGCATTGAAGAGGTATGTGCGTTGCTTGGGCTCGCTGATGTATGTGTCGATGAGGAGGGAGTAAGTCTCGGAGTGGATGTTCTCCATCATGATCTGGAAGCCGTAGAAGCAGCGGGCTTCAGGTATTTGCACCTCAGAGCTGAATCGCTCGACAAGGTTCTCGTTGACAATGCCATCGGAGGCGGCGAAGAAGGCGAGGACGTGGGAGATGAAGAAACGCTCGTCGTCGTTGAGACGCTTGTTCCAGTCGTGAAGGTCCTTTGACAGGTCAATCTCCTCGGCAGTCCAGAAGGAGGCCTCTGCCTTCTTGTACATTTGCCAGATCTATGAAGCCTCATTAGCGCGTTGTTTTGGACGCGACGCGTCGGTGGTGTCCTCATACCTCGTGATACTTGATTGGGAACAGCACGAAACGTTGTGGGTTCTCTTGAAGAATTGGCTCCTTTGCCTCCTCTGCTCTCAATGTAGGCGCAACTGTGGGCTCTGCTGACTCTTCTGGAACGTCTGGGAGGTCTGGAATGCCCTTGATGGGGACGGCGACTTCGTCGGAGGCATATCGCTCGTCGAGGTTCTCCTTGTTGGCTTCCGATTGAAGGTCGAGCTTCTTCACTGGCGACTCCATCTTGAAGTCTTGAAGGGCAGAGGTGGCCTATGAATGTCAGTCAGTCGAGGTTCGTGGCAATGACGTCGGCGATGCCTACTGCTTTGGATGGGGTGGTTTCTATGCTCATTGTGGCGTATGTATGTGCAGTGGGTTGAGGATGGCCGTGGAGGATATGAGCAGTGGCGGGATGGGGGTTGCGTAGTTGGTGGTGAAGACAATGGAAGAGGATGAAAGACGCTCTTTAAGTGACGCGGGAGTCGACGACGCGCCGGAGTCCTTAGCGTGACTTTTTGTTTGCCAAGCTGTTGCACGTGATACGTGAATCGCGTCCAGCCATTCGATTTTCTCAATTGCGTGGTCTGTTTCTCAGCACTGACAACATCGTGCCATTTTCTGAACAATAATTTAATGTCCTTTTGTGCGACTTCCGTACGAGCCGCTGCGGACTTGCTAGGCTGCCACACGCCCTCAAGGCAGCTTCGCCCAAAACGCGACTCTCGCGGATTCACGCGTCCTCGCGATTTTCTTATCGATAGCAGGCACTACTACATCTCCACCACAACGCAAAAGATGTCGTATGATGTCTTCTGAACAAGTATCAATGGAGACTTCATTTCTCCTCTGGACTTGGTAGCTCACCTGGACTCGTTGTTCCATTGAGTCAACATGTCTCGCATTCTTCTCTTCTTAACCGACCACTCCCCAACTCGAGAAGCTCAACAGCCAGTGGACGACACTCGAACGCATAACTTGACTGACGACACTAGCAGAGCGAGGGCGCTACTTCAGCAATGTCGCTATGGCTTGCTGCTATTGATATCTTCGCTTACAATACTCGCCATTGGGAAGCCCGGCTCGATTTCCTCAATTTCCTAGGTTGCTAATGTCCATTGCTCATAGACAGCAATGGCTCGGAGACTCAATCTCATCTTACCTGACGGCAGGGGCCACGACGGCGTCAGCTAGGGTCTCAAGACCCCAGCTGTGAGCACGCTACTCATACGTAGATGTCGACCGCCAAAGACGTCGCCAGCCTGGTGCAATTCATATTTTTTGAAGAATATCATCCTTGAAAGTTCCCGGACCTCTGCCAGTGCCGGAATGGAATGACGAGTGTCGAGGATAGCGCCTCATGAACTCCGGCTGACGTCAAAAGGCCCTATCTGGCCATTGCTTTCCTCACTCCGGCCATGAAGCTACCGCAGAAAGCTATCGTGGAAGTCCAGCCCGGCGTGGTCGGAGGCAGAGGACGTATAGGTGAGAACCGTATGAAGGCAATGGATGGAGTTGGGCGAAGAGTCGCACTGTTGCCAGCCGAAGAGAAAATTCGGATCTGAGCATTGGTTCCACTGCATGCTCGCAGATGATGAGGCTCTTATCCGCAGGAGATAGACAACGCTCGAGCACTAAAATTAGCCCAGTGCCAGTATTCAATATATTCCACTTCTCGTCCTCATTTCTCCTCAACAGAAAATCTCGAGACATTGTGTACTTTCTCGGGCTTCATGCGAGATTCTTCGGAATCGGTGTCGCGGTCACATGCCAATGGCTGGTACACCGCATTGACGGACGCGATGAGAAAGTTGGCTCGGTGCATACGCGGTAGGATTTCGATCAATCCGAACCTGGCCGGAGCATTGACAGCCATCTTGATGGTCTGGCAGGTGTCAGTCTGGCACCGCTGTCAATGGCATGCAAGCAAGAGATATATAAAAAGTTGGTGAAAGGTGAGGACGACGGTTTCTTGGTCAGCTTGGTTGAAATCAAGGCACGCGATGAGGCTAGTGCGATCGGCAGCAGGGTTTCGGCTGGTGCAGCAATGGGGCCGTTTCACCATCCCCAGGGGACTTGGGCCGTCTTTTTGGAGGCCGTCAATTGTTCAATCAATCATTCACGAACACTACCACCACCAATTTCCCGTCAATTGTTGACAACCTCGTTTCCTGTCCTTCTCCTCCTCCATCGTTCACTCCACCACCGCTCCGGCCAGCGCACCGCCCTCACAGCACGCCGACGACGTTGCCAACCGCTCGCTCAGCCACCCATTTTAGACACCCCCAACACCACCACGCGACCCTCGTCCGCCCGGTTTGACACCACCGTCTCCCTGTCGAAACACCGCCGACACCCTTTCCTTGCCATGCATGCGACCGTCACCTCCACCGACTCCTAGATCCACCCCCGCCGCGGCGTCGACCCCCAAGGCACATAAAGAAGCATGACGCGCCCCAACATTCTCAGGGCAGATACGCTCGACCTGCAAGACCCCGACAGTCCCACCGCTTCTGACCACCCCAAGCACCCCTCCTCCAACGGCAACGCACCGCACTTGGCCGCCCAGGTCCATCACGTCCTGGAGGAGCGGCATTCGGAAGAGCAGGCACTGGCTGACGCTTGGAACATTGCTGGCAGCCTGGCCGACGACCCAGGTGCCATTGATCAGGCACAGCACAACAATGGCACCGACCACGTGACGAATGGTGCTTCGCAGCACGGCGAGGAGGGAGGAGAGGGCGCCGAGTCCGATGCCGAAACGGACGACGACATGATGGACCGCATATCCAGCTCGCCAAGCATTGACGATGGTGGGTTCACTCTGCACTATGTACACCCCGTCTCGCTGCACCGCTTTGGACCGGCTCGCCAGTCCAGCGTGTCGCCAGTGCGCAGTGTATCAACTCCAACTCGCGGATCTTTCAACCAGACCGCAATCGCACACGCAACGCCCGAGTCGTCGCCATTCTTGCACACGCCTCAGCACATGCCGTTGCGAGCGAGAAGCGCGGGAGAGACACATTCGCTTGCTCAGCAGGCGACGCATCCTCCACACGACCAGGTACCGCGAGATACCCCCACACGATCTACTTCACTCCCTCTGTCAAGGTATCATCAAATGGGTAGGTATGAGGAAAGCCAGCCCAGTCTGGCCTTGGATCCGGAGCGCATTGATCAATACGGTGGAAGCCGTGGAGGCGATGCAGACCAGGAAGATGAACCGGCCAGCGAGGACGAGGAGGATCAGCAGTACTACGAAACGCTCACATCACCACCAGATTACCAGAGACCGATCGAGAGCCCATTCCGCAACCATTCTTTTTTCAACAGCTTGACCAACCTTGGCCCACCATCTTTAGAGCCATCGCCAAGCCTGACCAGCATCAACAGCGTCGACCTCGATGCTTTGCTGTTGCCCGTAGACGACCCGTTGTTGGACACGCCACCATCTCCCAATGGATCCACCGGCTCGTGGGAAAGCATGACTGAAACGGACACGGACTGCTCGGAAGCCGGCGAGGATTGCCAAAACTTTGATGATGCCGAAGACAATTTCATTGATCTCGAAGACCGCTTCATTGACTCCGGTTGGGGTGGCGAATGCTTACGTGAAACAGAGGATATCGACTTTGAGTTCGTCTATGCGCTGCATACGTTCGTCGCGACCGTCGAGGGTCAGGCCAATGCTACAAAAGGCGACACTATGGTGTTGTTGGATGACAGCAATAGCTACTGGTGGCTCGTCCGGGTAGTGAAAGACAGTAGTATTGGTATGGATATGATTTCTTGTTTAGCTTTGACTTTGCACTGACAATTATAGGCTACCTACCTGCCGAGCACATCGAAACGCCCACCGAACGACTTGCCCGACTGAACAAGCACCGAAATATAGATGTTTGTTCAATGCCTACATTTCTTTATGATTTGTTCTAATGAGTTCGACAGCTTTCTGCTACCATGTTGAGCGACAATTCAGAAAAGTCTCGAAATCCTATGAAGAAAGCGATGCGAAGACGGAAAGCAAAGACTGTCCAATTTGCCGCTCCTACCTACGTCGAGGCTTCTGACTATGACTACTCAACGGAAGACGAAGAACACATGATCGATCCTTACGGCACCGCTTTGCAATCTGAAGGACGTGATTCAACGGACGAGCAGGAGATCGAGCTGGAGGAGCCCAAACCAGATCCAGCCGACCAACAAGCCGAACGACGTTCCAGCACTTCATCTCAGCGTGCATCATTCGACCGTGAACAGGCTGCAACTGCAGCACAGGCTCTGGCAGCCGCGGGCATTGGCAACGATGAGAACGCACCGAAACTCGTTGACAAGACAGGTGAGTTTGAGCGGTTTGGTATTGATGACAGCATACCAACAGTTTCTTCAGAAGCTGCACCACTCAAGTCGAAAAAGACGCGGAATACGGACTCTTTCCTCAAAGACGACAGTCTGGAAACCCGCAAAATCACTCTCACCCCTGGCATACTCCGAGAAGACTCTGCAGGTGGGAACAAAGCGAACGCAGAGTCGACACGAAGCAACAGCATGGAGAGTCTTACGAAGACCGCCTCGCCTACAGAGCAACCCGCCAAGAAGGAGACGAAGGAAAAGAAGAAAGAGCCGAAGAAGGGTGGTATGCTCAGTGGCTTGTTCAAGAGCAAGAAGAAGGATAAGAAAGCGAAGGAAGAGGAGGCTGATGCGGAGAAGATCTCGGCAGAAATGCAGCGAGATTCGGCGAGATCAAGTCCGCTGCCCAGTGGAAAGACTTCGCCTGTGGAGAAGACCGTCAATGGCTACCAGCCGGCGGCAAGGGCCAACGTTCAGCAAGCACCGCCTGTTGAAGAAGTGCGGGAGACATCGAACGAGTCAAGCTATGGCTTTGTTGCTGAGCTTGAAGGGTCGACTGTGGCACATGAAATGGCTGCCAGTCATGAGGACCCTGAAGACAAGAGTGATCTTCAACGTCGGATTGATGTGGAGGCTGCGCAGCAGGAGAAGTCTAAGAACCCGCTCTCGCCCATCAGCTCCGTCACCACGACAGTCTCGAATATACTCAAGACAGGCGATGGCCACGAGAAGCCCAAGAAAGCCAAGCGATCGAAGAAGCGTGTCGAGCTTGACGACTTCGATTCCCCGCAAGACGAACCAGGGAGAAATCCATTCGAAGATCAGACGGACGACAGCGAAGAGAGCGGCGAGAGATTATCCGAGAGTCCGGTCGAAATCTCCAACCATGCCTTCATGCACGGCACCGACTCGATCCATATCCCCATGCCTGGCGATGAAGACGATGAACCTGGTAGTCTGACCAGCTCGCCAAGCATCATCGAACATCCGGCCGAACCGCCGGAAGACGACGCCTCCCTCGCATCTGACAACGACCCAACTCCTACCGCTCGCTCCCCACAACCTGCTGTTCCACCACAACAACACCAGAAGACCTCCACGCCACCGATGCGCGGCCTCTCCACCGATAGCACGAACTCGTCGTCCCGCCTCTCGCCACGTCCATCACCTACCATTTCCCAACAAGCCTGGAACGACGAGTCCCTCCGCGCCTGGCTGGACGATTCAAGCGAAGTCCGTGATATGCTCGTCATGATCCACGACAAATCTGGCGTGACGCCCGCTCGGCCTGATCACCCCCTCATGGAGGGCCTCTTCGTGGAACAAAAGAAGGGCGTGAGCGATATGATGGGGCAGTTGGATGGGTTGTTGGGGAGTTATTTGCAGAGGAAGGGGGTGAAGTTCTAGCATGCATGAATGATGGAATGGCGTTTTGGGTGGGATAAGGATGGGCATTACGATACTATGAAAGGGCTTTTTATGTATATACCCCTTGGGCTCTGCGATGCGTGCATGCAACCCCTTTTCCTGGGAATGAAGAGGGTGGGGTTTGCGCTTTTGGATCGAGATGGGCACGGGTGGCTTTCTCTAGACGCATTGTAGAATATGCGAGCGACATGAGACTTGTTCTTTTCATCCCCTTCTGGGTTTTCTTTTCTTCACACTCACGCGGACTTGAAAGAGGCGGCAAATGAGGCAGGCACAAGCCGGTATCACACATCTTTCATCTGCTGTTTACGTTTTGCCTGGATCTTCTCAGACAAGCTATCCATGAATCTGGCGAGGAAGCACACGCTCCAAGACGTCCAAGAATCCATCCCGCTACGCTACGCTCTGCTCGATACACGCATAGCACTGCCACTCGTATTCGATGCTGTTCTCTTCTCCCTGACCAATCGCCATGCACCTCCCTACGATGCCCACGGCTTACCTGGGCTGTCACCAAATCAAACTGTGTCAGCGAACTGCTTTGGGGGAGAGGGTCAGGGGGTTTGGATTGACTTACCTGAAGGTGCGTAGGTTGGAGGGAGCCGGGACAGGCGGTGGCGCGTGGGCGCTGCCGCGGAGGCCGACGGCGGCTTTGCCCTTGGGCACTGCGAGGTCGAGGGGTGCTTGTGCGGTTGAGGTTGTACGGAGGGGGAGGCGCTGGGTTTTGGAGTGGGGGCCGCGAGGGGTGGCACTGCTCTGAGGAGAGGCTGGCGCTGCGGTCGAGGTCGTGCCGTTGGTGAGATCGATGAGGGGCTCGCCGTTGGTTTGGGCAGTGGCGGGCTCTGGTTCGATGGGCGAGACGATGGTGGCGGGCGAGGTCTGTTCTCCTCCCTTGTTGAGAGAGGTGAGGCGGTCCTGGAGCTCCTTGATCATGTTGAGGATACCATCACGGTCATCGAAAAGGATATCAATCTCCTCCTTCATGGTCTTCACAAGACCCTCCTCAGACTTCGGCGCAGCCATCACGGACTCCCGCCGCTCCTCCGCCTTCTCACCAGCAACCTGCACCTCCTCAATCCTGTGACTGAGCTGCTTGATACCCGCCTCCATACCCTCCACCTTCTTCAAAACACCCGCCAGCTTCTCGCCCAACATATGCATCGTACTCTTGCTCGTCGCCAGCCGATCCTCCACGTCTCGCGTCCGCACCGCCTTCTCAAGCACACTTATCTTACCTTCAAGTTCTTCGATCTTGCGCTGCTGCAAGGTGGAAGCGTCCTCGTTGCGGGCAAGCCGGAACATCTGGTTGTTAAACAGCTGTTCCGACTCGGTTTGCCGCTGCATCTCGTAGAGGAACATGGCCTGGACGGCGTTGGCTGGTGGGAGGCGACGGCTGCATTGCTGGCCGATGGTCTTGAGGGTTGTCGGGTCGTAGGTGGTGACGGGTGTCTTCTTGGTGGTCGGTGGTGGGGAGGACGAGAAGTTGTCGCTGCTGTTGCCGAAGCGAGCGCGGTAGCCTTCTTCCATGGTGGACGGGGTGGAATTTGGGTGTGGTGAGGACGACATATCGGCGCCGCTGAGCCAGGCGCTGGCTTGGTTGTCCATGTCGGGCTGAGGTCGTTGTTGTTGTGAGGTGGAGAAGATGAAGTTGATGTTTGGCTTCCGTTTGTTTCTGGAAGGCACATGCGCGGCAGGTCCCGCCGCTAGTGTGAAAGTGAGTGAAGTGAGGAAGGAGCGACTTCGACTAAAGACTTATTTCATTTGAGCTATCGACGGAAACACTGAACTGGTAGCGTCTCTCTCAACAAAAAGTCTGCCGCTGAAAGGTGATGAAAGAGAATTCAAGCGAGTGACAATTTCTTTGGATGACTACCCTATCCCCGAACGCCAACACACACCACGGCAACGACTGTGGTACAAAGACTCGTGAAATATCTGCCGTCAAGGACACATTCTCAGCCGTCACAAGTTAATCGTTGAATGCCACGCCAGACACCATACCCCAGACACAACGATTCAGTAATAACTGTCTTGTAGATGATGAGCCCCGCTGTGCTTGATGCGCCGAAGTTTTCAGTTTTCGTTACTGTGGTTGAAAGCTCAGAATATTCACCTTGCTGGTAAGACATTCGTTGAAGGTCATCGTTTCAGAGAGTCGTTTAGATGAGGTCTTCAAAGATCGGCTTGAGCTCTTTGAACACTGGCACGATTCGCAGAATGGCTTGACGGAACGGTTGTAACTCGCGTACAATGTCTTCGTCGGGGCGTAAGATTGGAGATTCGTCGCAGGAGCAATGGTAAAACGTTTCTCCGCATGGAGTGCATCTTTGGCCCACTGCAAGAGCTCGACCAAGCCAATCTTTCGTGGTGGAGGCTTTGCCATACGAGTAGGATTGCCGAGTTGAGAAGGGGAACCTTTCACGCTTGTACGTGTCGAATAGAGTCAGAGCTTCGACAGACTGTCTGACCATGTGTCGGCAAACAAGGTGCAGTGACAATGAATGCTGGTCTTCGCATGTGTCATGGCACACTGGACATTTGATATGGACAGCGATTACTGTTCCTGCGCCGATGTTCGTACTTGCATCTTGCCCGTCTGAAGAGTCGTTTTGATTGCAGCTCTCGCGCATCAGGACGTAGTTATGTTCGTTTAAGGCCCTTGCCATGTTGGCATGGTCTTCGTTGCTGTGGGCGAGAATATGTTCGATGAGTTTAGCCACTCGAAGTTGCTTGCTACATCGCCAGTACGGGCATCGTGTGAAGCTAGTATCGGAAGCATTGAGGACCGCAGCCAGCTTTTCCAGATCCTGGCGCTCAGTGTTCGCTTTGGGCAACTTCTCACTAAGCTGACAAGTTTTGTGTCGATACCGACGTTCGAAGTACTTGTGTGAGATTTCAATGTGTGCTCCAAGAAGATCCAGTGGCAGTCGAGCGTTGCATATCTGAAGGGGACATGCCGCAATATTGTCAAAACCATGGACAGATCGGATATGTGATGTCAACTTGTCTGCCCTGGGGAACGAGGGAGGCTTCGGGCCTTTGAAGCAGCCTTGAACTGGACACTCGAATGATTCTGTTGCTTTGTGTTTGATGGCAACGTGGCGTTGCAACTCGGCCCTCCTGGCGAAAGTTCCTCCATATTTGCAACCATGCTCGGGGCAGCGATAGACTTCGGCGTTTTTGGTGGGTCTCTTCTGGTGTGATGCCCGAGGATCCATGTCGAGGTTTTTCTGTCTTGCCCTTCTATTAGCGTGCGTCTTTTTTTTACTCACCTGGTCTCAGCCTCATAGGCCGACCAGTCTACGTCAACCATCCAAGTCCAATCAAGCTCCTGCTCGAGCTCCGCCCATTCCTGCTGAAGGTCGTGGCTGATGTTGTCGGACATGACTGGTTGTTGAAGCTGCAAGTTTGCCTTGTGCGAACTGCTGGCTGGCGCTTGTGAGAGGGCAAAGGCGAGGCTGGAAGCTCGATCGACGATCGTGATGTCGGAGAAACGATGTTCCGTGGGGTTGAGGTCGAGGAACGGGCGAAAAGCTGAGGGAATCGGGTCGAGGGAGAGGCGTGTACTTATCGTTGCTGGTGCGGGTTGGTGGGAGGCGAGCTTGGGAAGGGGCAACCTGGATGTTGCCTTGGCGTGTGACGAAGCCGGTTGCTGTTGCAGGTGCGATCAGGCCTCTTGCTACCCTCGGTATTCTGGTCAAATTGGAAGATGCCTCGAGCGATCCCCAACTTTTCAAACTTTTCGAGAAGGGTCAAGAGTGCAGCAAGGCATCTAAAAGCTTAGAGACGCGTGCTCTTGCGGAGAGGGCTAATCTGCCAGTTTGAGCGGAAGAAGGAAGGTAGATGTCTCCATGATTGCACACAGCTGACGCAGCGACTTTCTGGACATTCGCCTTGTCCGGCCCGAGTCGCTCGCTGAACCAAAAATCATTCCATTGCGAGAGACTATCCACGCTAATGTCATCAGAGCCTTCTGAGACCGATTCCGCCACGAAACAATCGGAGCTAATGTAGCACTCCAGGGTGTATTTTCGACCGCATACAATAGTCGGATTGGACCGAATGGAAGCCGACGGCGAAGTCTTGTCCATTGCTGGCCCCAATCATACGTACAGACCTGTTCTTGATACTCGCCTGATGCTACGCCCTTCCACCAAGATCTAGTAATCCAACTCGGTGAGATGAATTTGATCTCTCAACTCGAGCGCTTCCTCATGAGGCTACGTCTCGTGAGTCAGAAGATCAGACACGACTGGATGCTGGACCATGCAAGTATGCCTTGCGTGCCTTCTGCGAATCTCGCAGACGCTTGCGAGACGAAAACGACAAGGCTGGAAGCTGAACTGGCGATCCGAATGACAGATTGGGTATGATCCACAGATTGCCGTTGAGCAAGAACCCAAACAAGCAGGCGAGACTACCGGTGAAAAACAATACCTTTTACCCGCTCGGCATGATGTCTATGTATAGCAGCTGAAACAGACAAGGCCGACTTTGCGAAGTTGCCTTCAGGGTCACCAAGCACTGCACTTGTACTTCACTTGACGTCTACTTGATGAGTCTTTGGTGGAAGGGCAAAATGCTTTTGCTCCTGATCCTTTCGAACTTCCTGTTCACTGCAGCAGAGTATCAAGAGTTCTTCTTCTCTGCTAACGGCACATGCCCCGGACTCGCCTGGCCTTGCAGGTCCGGATCTGTGATTTCCGCCTGCGCGTACGACAGTGTTACAGACAAGCACTACTGCTGCGGAGGTGCAGTTGAAGCGACATGTCGGGTCTCTAGTCCTGAATGTCTGGGTGAAAACGGCGGGCCTTCTTCCACCCAACAGTTGTGTACGGCTGGAGACGCCAGCTGGTGCTGCTTGAAAGATACAGAGGAATGTACTCCTAGACAAGGTAAGACCACCCTCTGCACTTGAGGGACTCGTGCCTAATGCGACGATCAAAGGACAATTAAATGTCTGCATCGGTACCCAGCTGGACATCATCGGTAATGTGAGCCAGGAAATGCTCAACGGTGCCTACTCCTCGCTCTCCTCTGCGTCTCCCTCGGCCTCGACCTTTTCTCTCGACGCTACATCACTGGCTGAGGCCGCATTGCCTACGACCTCGTCTACTGTCACATCCGCACAGTCTGCAGTGACCTCGGCCACCTCTCCGCCCAGTCCATCGTCATCGAAGTCATCCAGCGACTCTACCGACTCTCTATCTGGAGGGGCAATTGCCGGCATAGTGATTGGCTGTCTCGCCGGACTTGTTGCGGTACTTCTCGTTGCATATCTGCTCATGCGACGCCATCGATACAGCAAATGTGAAGCAAATGACCACGATAGTGTGCCGAAGCGTCCGGAGGAAAAAGGTGAGATGGCTCATGGGACGGACAACTTCTCTGAGCTTCCACCCTCTGCGACGCCTGCAGAGATGGGTCAACACTATGAGCCCCGAGAATTACCAGATAAACCACGGGTCAACGAACTGCCTGCTTGAAGGTTGCAATTTTACGAAATATAATGACTACTTTCACCAGTGAGAGCGACCCCGAAGTATGTCTGACTTGGTTCCGTGTCTTTCACCAATCCCAAAGGAGTTGAGTTCAAAGTCAAAGATCGTTCGGTCCAGAAGTGGTTTCAATACAGTCATGATGTTGGACCCCAAGAGAAAATGCGAAAGAAACGCTCTGGGCATAGCAGAGTGACAAGAGTCCTGGCACCTTTGGAACTCCGTATGCAGGCTTTCAGAGGGAAGAGTATGGTCAGGGCATAAGTTGATCCATGAACATTAAATATATGGTCATACAAATATTCCACGGGAATCCCTAAAGAAAGCTCAAGTTTGGGTCGACGCGTATCATGGCGTAGTACACCCAGATGGAAGACAGGCTTACAATTTTGGCGATCGTCATTCTTGCTCATTCATCATTCAGTAAATACATTATAGATCCACTCTCTACTCTCGCCTTCGAACAGTCACCCATAGGTTCTTCTGCAAATGGATGCCGTAGCATGTCGTAGTCCAAGGCTGAAGAGGGTAGGCAAGCGTCATATCAAATCTCCTCATCAGCTCAAAGACGACTTTGTTGAGCTCGATTGCCGCCACGCTCTTTCCCAGACACTGATACTTCCCATAGCCGAACAACAGCTCGTTATTCTTCTCCATCGCTTTGATCTTCTCCACGTCGGGCTCATCCCCGCCCTGAGCTGTCGAGATCCAGCGTTCTGGCCGAAAGACGTCCTCGTCTGGGCCGAAGAGTGCGGGTGAGTGATGGACTGCGCTGGCGGAATAACCAATTGAGACGTTGCCTGGTACATAATGGCCACAGATTGTATCTCCTTCTGGTGGAGTGTATTTGGCCAGCATTCCAGCTATGGGAGGGAACCAGCGTAGACCCTCCTTTATGCAAGCTTGGAGGTAAGGTAGGCTTCGCGACTGCTCATCGGTGATGATGCTGTCTGTTGACGCAGTGACCTTTCCAGAATTTATGGCCTCTGCGATCTCAGCAGATAGCTTAGCGCTCACTCGAGGATTCGAAATGATACACAGCATCGTTGCTCTCAAGCCAGTGGCTGTTGTGTCGGATCCAGCTGCAAGTTGCAAGACGCCTTCTTGCTCTGCTTCGCCGCGTGTAAGACCATGGCGAAGGAAGCTCGACAACATATCACTTCGGACGGTATTCGGCTTTCCATCCTTATCGAATCGTTTGGCGACTTGCTTTTGTGTGATAGCAAGAATCTTGCCAAAGCCAAATTGACTCTTGACGGACGGCGCAAGAAGCTTCGCCACGCCGATGTTGGTCAGAAAGTATAGAAGGCCCGGTACGGTGCAAGTGCAGAACATGTTGGGAAACATCGTCTCAATCTCATTGATGTAGCCATGGTTGTCGTGGTCGTCCCGAAGATCATGGAACTTGTCATCAAAGGCGAGCTTGCTCATGATATCGCTGGTGAAGAATTGCATTTTACGGGCCAGATCCATTTGCAAGATCTTCTCGGGTGGCTTGCTGATGTACTTTACATCGATCAGACGAACGAGGTCAAGCACGCATTCATCAATGTCGCCTTCCAGTGTGAGATTCTCTTTGCCGGAATAGCCAGCGGCCATCTTCCGGCGGCGCTCATCATGATCGTGGTCATCTCTGGTCGACAAGACATTGTCTACGCCTGGAATAACTCGCATGGCGACATACCACGGAGATCGAGTGTAGGGCGATCGGGCGGCGGACATCTTTCGCAGTTCTTCCGGGTCGGACAGCAACAATGTGTTGGGTGCAACTCGCACCAAAGGTCCATATTGCTTGTTCAATTCGCCAAAGAGTTCGTAGATTATTCCCATCAGATGCGCCTCGAACAGCGGCAAAACCGTCCAGCCCCATAATGGCGGACCGGGAATGTGCTTGAGTCGACTCCAAGATCGATAGCAGGAAAATCCGTAGAGCGCCAATGCCACGACCAAAAGGTCGATGACTATGGATCCCGATACGCTTTTCAGGAGAGCCATGGCTATCGCTGTCAGCACCCAGGGTCACAGCAGCACCGGATGTGACGAGGATGGGAAGATGTTGCGGTGACGGAGGCACAGTCGACGAGATGAAGTGGGTGATGCGGCAGAGCATGCAGTCGGCACTGGAAGCAGCGATGGTGTTGAGTTTGGCGTGCAGCTGGGATGCAGGTGCTGAGTTCCCCGCGCGCTAGGCAGGTGTGTGCCGTCTTTGCATGAAGCCTTGTCGTGCAGAAGCGTGGGGGTGACACGAACGCCGTGACGAGTCGTGGAGGTCTTGCAAAGTATGTGAGCTTCATACATACGTGAGGCTTCTTTCGTCACATCAATAGACATATAAAAAGTCAAACACATGTGTTCTGCAACAAGGCTGTGTCGTAAAGCCTAATGAAATTTGCCAGGCTTGAAGGAGAAGGCAATCTTCATGGTCCCAGTCTCAAAGTTGTGTCAGGAGTGCGATTGACGAGTTGCTTGCGAAAGCATTTCCTTGTCTTATGTTCGTCGCCAAAGCTAGGATGAGGCTCTGTGTAACATGAGGCTACGAAGCAGTGCCTCTTGGCTTCTCGCCGTAAACGACATACCTATCAGGCATCTCGTTAGCTCTGTGCCGGCGTTCGATTTGTGAGACACTTACATGTGCCAATAGACGTGAATCTTCCGATTCTGGATATCTCTCCTCACATCAATCAGGAACATTTGGATCTCATCCAACGTCATTCCCAGCGTCGAAGAGAACAGCCTTACGCAAAAGGCCTCCAGCCCATCCAACATATTGATCTCGTTCCATCTTCCCAGAAGCTTCAACTCTGGATCTTTGGCCCACGGATTGATCGGCCACTTGAAATTCCGAACTTCGACATTTTGAAACCCTGCATCAATCATCCATTCCTTGTACTGTGCACACCATGATGGATCTCGGCCTAGTTGCCGAGCAGCATCCACAAATTTCGAATCCCACTCGCCAATGGCCGTGTTCTCCATGGTTCCGTCATCACATCCCAACGGCATATGTACGTCTTGAAGCTCGAGATATCCTCCTGGGTTCAGATGATCGAAGGACCTTCTTATCAGTCTTGGGAAGTCCGAACATGAAGTGAGCATCATCCGTCCGTGGATGAGGTCGAATTTCTGAGTGTACGTCCATTCGCTCTCCCAATCGTCGATTTCGAACTTGCAGTTAGGTGGTACCCAGGGAGGCTGGATGGGACTGAGATCAATGCCGAGAATGCTCGCCTCGGGATGTTCGTCTGCGAAATCTATCGCCCAAATGCCAGTACCGGTTCCAAGATCAAGAGCTTCTTTGATGGGAATTTGGATGGGAGCGAGGTAAAGCTTGTTTCCAAACGACCTAAGGAACATGGCGTGCTGCATGCTAAAAAGAAAGGGCAGAAGGTCAGTAGATGTCTCTGGCGTGTTGTAGAATGGTTTCTGCCCTTGAGACATACTCCAGACGTTCCTGCTCTCGCTCGTCATCCGGAAGCATGTATGCTCCGTCACGGAAGCGATGATAGCCTCGACCGTTCTCCTTGAGGCTTTGCCGGTACTCTGACATGATACTCTCGGTGTATGTAGTGGATGCGGCATCGCTTCCCAAAGCCGAGTCAGCGCTGTTGAGAGAATCGGCCTCGATCTGTCGCTCTGGTGGCTGTTCCGCCGATTCCATCTCGGTGACGATCAGACGTCCTGGCTGGAAGGAAGATCTCGAGGACAAGGCTCGAGGGCGTGGTGCCGTTTGGTATTATACTCTGGTCGAGACTTCTGCCGACTGTGCCGTCGGCGCCTAGCAGACGTGAATCTTGGATTGCCGTACAGTAGCGCGGGATGCCGATGCAATCCTTCAAACTTACGAGCCGAACCGGGACCAATGAACCATGACTTTCCTCCCTCTTCCATCCAGATTGGTAGAATATCTCTCTCTGCGAGAGTTAGCCATTGTAAGCCATTAGAGGGCACGTTACGCCCTCAAGCCTTGTCGAGAAAGTTGGGGATTATTGGACGCATCTTCTGGTTTGACCGGAGCTCCGATTGTATTCGATTCAATGGCTTCGGTAAGACATCGAATCGCTGGTTGAGATTTCACCCCAATTGATCCAGGCACTGACAAATGTCCAGCACCGCCAAATAGTGTCGACGAAGCGGACGGTCGTTATCATTTTTGCATGCTTTGAGCAAGACTCCGATATCTCGTGCTCGTACGTATTCGAAACTTCTTTCCCCAGAAGATAAACACCAAGTTTCCCATCAGAACTGTCGTGACGATGACTGCAAAGATCGCATAGAACCAGGTTAGACCGACTTTGTCGATCCATGGTGTCTGAACGAAAATGAAAATCATCGCTATGAGATTCCGCATGAACGTAACGCCCACGAACGCCACACCGGTCACCTAAAAGACATTAGTGTTTGAAGATCGATCTTGTTAACGGATCTGTTCATACCACAGTATACGAATCGGTCAGATAGGTCAAGGCTGAGATGCTTATGGGCGCACTGCCGAATCCCAGCAGACCAAGGCCGAAGGCAGGAACAATCCATGGCAAGCCCTTCTCGAGACCAACGCCGAATAGTATGAGTCCCGCAGTGATGAAGGCAATGTACAACATTGGAAGCCACAATCGCATTTCCGCTTCGTAGATGCCATTGTTCCTTCGAGCGAAGAACAAGATCGATCGGTCAGCATAGGTCCAGTACACCAGCGAAGACAAGCCGACGCCCATGAACGTAGCGAGGTTCATCAGTCCAATATCTTCTGGTGTGAAATTGTATGGCTTCCCAGGTAATACTGTGGCTGCTGTTGACAATGTGACCGTCGTTGTCGATGTCAAGAAACCATATTCCAACCCAACGAACAAGACGGCTGGAAATGTAAACAGAATCTGGAATGGCCTCCAGAAATAAGTTGATGCCCTCTTCCACGGAATCTTGGGAAATGGACTCGCCGTTGTTGAGTCCTCAAGTGTTCTCCTCGGGAGAGCCATATCGATCACCTTGGAAACGACAGATTCTGAGCCTTCACGATGTTGTTTGGACGCAGTTGAAACTTGAGGCTTGAGGAGATCGCCCAAGTCACAACGGCCCGTCATGGAAGTCATCGAAGCCGGAGCAGCGGCCCAGAGATCATCATCACAGCGTGATGATCGCTTGTTCGGCCTGGACCACCCAGTCTCTCCGTAAAGCAGTAGCATAGCGATGAAGCCCATGCCGAAGAGAATGGCCATCCACCACCACACCCATCGCCAGCCTTGTGACGAGCAGATATAGCCTCCAGGAATGGCAGGTAGGCTAGTCCCAATCGTCAATATGAAGAAGTAGACTGTGTTATATCTGCCTCGTTGATGCACAAAGAAGAGATCAGCAATCGTCATTTGCACCAAGATTTCCGCAAGTGCTCCGACAAAGTTGGACAAAATGTTCGTGAGCATCAAGTCTGCAACAGTGATTGTCCTTGCATACCAGATGGACAGACCGCACTGGACGAGAGTGCTGCCGACGTAGATTGGTCTTCGTCCGAACTTGATGGCGAGGGGAAGGATGAAAACACCTCCAATTGCAAGTGCTCCACAACTTGCTGCCCAGCTGTCGTTGATGATGGCAAATCCAAAATCCAGTTCCCGGTTCATCGGAGCCCAAGTGACCGGACCGACTGTAATGCTATCGAGACTCGTCAGTGCTACGCTCCAAACACAGGAGTGAAACTCACATAGCAAAGACCAGCAAGGCATAATAGGACACGAGAGCGAAGTTCAAATTCTTCCGCCACATCGACCAGTTCTAGCGACACGTCAGCTGCCTCTTCTGCTTATTGGGCAAAGTGCCGCATACCAGGGGTTCATTTGGATCTGGGCTTGGCCTTGGCTCGGGGGCGAGGGCTGCATCTATACATGAAGAGACTTTCATAGTCAGCATGCTCTCCAAAGGCGATCATGTTACTCACGATGAAGGTGTAGCGTTCCGATGAAGGTGTTCCAGGCGGTTGGTCGTCCGGACTGTGGTCCATTTTGCACTCGCAATGAGGCATCTTTGCATTCGTGGAAATCGAGAGGCAATCATTTTGGAGCCAAGCTCTAGTTAAGAGACGATCGCCTGTTATCTACCCTCTGATAATGCCTCACGAGCAGCATTGGTTGATTTGGAAGCGGCGATGGGCGGTGAAGCTTGCCTGGCGACGTCAGCTCTTCGAGGACCCATTTTCACACGCCGTCCGTGTTGTTGCGTCCAGAATGATGTCCGAAGGTCCATACAAGGCGTCATGAGAGCCCGACAACGGATGTGGTGGTTTCAACTGACAGCTGTCAGTCTTCGAAGGGTAAGGCGCGAGCAAGAGTTCCTGCCCTACGCCTCCCGATTCGTCTTGTGCGTTGTCCTGAAAGAGGAACCTCGATGCCGATCTCAATTTGACTTTCATGATGCAAGTCTGGGCATTGCTAGCATACGAAGGTGACTGCGCAGTTCGAATTGATTCCGACGTGATACACAAGACATCGAAAGTCTAATTGCCAGATAAGTGGTGACGGCTACACCGAGTAGCACGGAAGGTTCGGTCCACGAACGAGTATCGAGCTTAGTTGTACTGAGCATTATCAGGGATCAGTTTTCACCTGAGGAATTGATCGACCCCCCGCGTGGAGGGTGAGTTGCATCGAGAAAGCAGTCTCATTGGCAAGGCTGAAGATCAGGCTGAAGCCAGATCAACAGCAACCGAGTAAGCACTGCCCTCACTCTCCAGCTCCCCACCATTCACTCTCTCTTCCTTCTCCTTTGCCTCCCTCAAATTCGGCGCCCACTGCGGCGTCCCATAACACCCCTTCAACCTCTCCATAACCTCCTTCGGCACCGTCTTCCCGGGCTGCCCCATATACCACGTACTATCCTCCTCCTCAAAGCCCTCCGGATGCAACGCAAATCCATTCCCCATATACGAAAACATATCCTCCTCATCCTCATACACGAAATCGAAATCCTCAAATCTCGGCTTCGCGAGGACTTGCATGTAATGGCTGTGAGAGCCTGGCCAGAGTGTTGGACGGCCGGCGTCGTTCTTGTACCAGGCTTGGCAGGGGCCGGATTGGACCATGCGTTGCATGAAGGCGTCGGCGTGTTTGACGAAGTGCTTCACAGCGCGGGGCTTGACGGTGAATTTTACGATGCGGTCGAGTTGGATCTTGGCGACGACTTGGACCATGTATTTGGCGAAGACTTCTGAGACTTGGAACCAGTTTCGGTAGAGGGGGGAGTATTGCGTTCCTGGGTTGAAGTAGTTGGGCATGTTCTCTGAGCAGAGAGCCATGTAGGAATGGCTGCTCGGCATTTTTACCCATCGTTTGGCGATGTCTTCGCCGTTGACGATTTTGGGGTAGCGGGGCATGTGGTTTTGGTCGTAGCCTGTGGCTGTGATGATGATGTCGACTTCGATCTCGTTGCCGTCGGGGTCTATGATGCCTTGTTCAGTGAATTTGCGAGGCTCTCCAAAGAAAACTGTCGTCTTGGGATCAACGAGAGCTTCCAAGTAGCCTGGAAGTCATTAGCATGCTGGAGATGCAAGTGCGCCTCACACGAGCTTACCCGAGCAGAATGTTGGACGCCGACATGGGAAGTCATAATCCACCGGCACGATCATATCGTACAACTCTGGCCGATCTTTGAACTTCTCGCGCATGTACGCCTTAATCCCCTCTCTTGTCATCCGACCATTCTCACTCCCGTTTAGATTGGTATCAAAACGTCGATTGGATAGATCGTCGAGAAGCTTCCGGTAAGTGAGATAGGTGTCCGGGTCCGACAACAGTTGTTTCTGCTCCTCGCCGTAGGAGAAGTTGGTCCCCGACGAGTCGTAGAGGAAATCTCTGGCTGGAGAAGGGAGCATGTACGCCTTGTTGCGGAACCAGGTGTAAAGTTTCGACACCTTTGGGAGGATGTTGGGGGCGATCTGAACTCCTGAGCTGCCGTACCCCAGCAGAGCAACTCTCTTGTCCGTCAAGTCGAGGTCTTTCGGCCAATGTCCTGGGTGGACGACGATCCCCTTGTACATATCAAGTCTCTGGACAGTGATCTGAGGGTTGCTGACACAGCCGTTCAACTCGACGAAGAGATCGAACTTTTGCTCAAACTCCTTTCCTGCCGCAAGATCACGGATCTTCAATGTCCATTTAGCATCCTCGTCTCGCCATTCGGCGCCACAGACTTCATGGCGGAAGTTCATGTACTTGTACCATCCATTTTCTCTTGCTACAGTCTGGAGATAGTCGCGAATCTCAGGCTGCGGTGAATGAAACTGAGACCAGATCTTCGTTCTCCACGGAAACTGATAGGTTGCACTTGGACTATCGACTCGACAGCCAGGATAGTTTGTTGATTGCCACTTTGATCCATCAGTGCGAGAAGGATGCGAGAAGAGGCACAGGCTGACATACCACCCCGCCCACATCTTCGTTCTGGTCGTAGACGACGAGCTCCACGCTTTCTTCCGGTACGGCTTCGAAGAGGTAGTGCAACAAGTCGAGACAACTGATGCCGGCTCCGAGAATGCCTATGCTGAGTTTTCGTCGTGATCCATAGAAGTCTTCTCGAATGTCGACGGGATGGGGATCCTTGGGATCGCAGTAGATGAACTTGGGGACAAATCTTTCGGCTGCGGGATTGGATGGTTTCGATTTGGGAGTGAAGTCTCGCTTTTCCAACATCTTTGATGAGGTCTTGAGAAGGTTGTTGACAGTACCAGTTCAGAGACCGAGTGCAGAGAATGATGTACATCTTTATAGCTGATATAGCTCTCTGCGTCTTTCGTCAGCACATTAGACCCTCAAGGAGCTTACTGTGATAGGGCTGTTAAAAGACACCTTACTGATCCGTCACCAGCATATGAGTCCATTAAGAATGGCTGTAAAGGATTCGCCAAATTGGTCATCGTCTAGGATACACCACGTAGATACTGAGAGGGCTGTCGATAGACTTTGTGCATCTGTTGCCAATCTGACAACCCTAAGAAAAGCCGACTGGGGCGGATTTGGCGAGGTGAGTAGCCCTTGGATGTGAAAAAGAAGGAGCTATTGTTCTCGGAGATTGGACATGTCAGCTTCTATTCTTCCGCCGAGTACGCACGAAGGAGTGTCGGCGGGGGTCGAGCTCAAACAACCATTCATCAGGTGGTTGCGGTACAAAAGCCTATGTGTTCAACATCAGCACTCACATAAGAAGCAGAGCAAAGGCAATATACGAGACATACGAACCTCACCAAACCCACCATCTCAACTGCGCAATACCCATGCCTTCGCCACCTTCAACCCTCACCAACCCCTTCCGCGAACAAATACTCCGACTGCCCTCAACACCCGCTCTCGTCCGGCTTAGATCACAATGCGCCAAATTGACCACAATTTGCAAGCCCCCAGTCTTATCACTCCTCTCTTTACAAATCGCTTCAACTTCATCCATGCTTAATCTTCTCCAGAGTTGCTTCGTCGAATCGAACTCGTCCCACACCAAGACATCGTTGAACCAGACTCCCGTACACTCGGCTTTGACTTGACGGCTAATGTTGAAGAAGGAAGGTAACTTGTACAGACTGCCGTGGCTTTGGCGAGACTTGTTCCGTTTCCGATCTTGGAGTTCGCCGTACATGGCGAAGAGGAAGATTTTATTTCGTAGCTCGCCTGGTAGACGGAACAGTGCCGATTGTGCATTTTGCAATGCGAGGATGCGGTGGCGGAATATATCGAGCTGGGACTTGATTTGCTCGAGGTCGGCGTAGGCCATGTTCTCGAGGCTTGCCATGCCGGTGGGGATCATGGCAAGAGAGTTCGCATCCATTTCGTTGATGTGTGAGTTTGAGGTCCTGCTGCACTTATTTGCTGTTTCTTGGGAGAGTGTTTCGTCGATGTGTTCAATACCATCCAGGTGTCAGTTTCCCCAAAGCCCAGAGGTGGACCATCAATGTTCTCGGCCACTCGAGCTCAGCTGTCCCGAGGCCCCGAAGTTGAGGCTTGGAGCTCTCCGCACACAATATATGGGGAAATCAACGAGTGGAGGTTAGTGGAGATGTCAGGTCAGTGGAAATGTCAGGTCATGTGCAGTTGTTCGAACTGTTTTTGGGTAAAGATTCGGTCAGGAGCAGATATAGTAGTGAGTCTTACAATAGTTGGTAGGATTCTCGCGGTTCGCCTGAATGGCTGCACGACTTCTGCCGGCCGAACCAAGATCACCGACCCATCCGATTCTCGGCTGTGTAACTTCAGCTCTTGGTGTCAGTCGGTCACAAGTGGTCGTGACAGTTGGCTTCGGCCGCAAAGTCGCAGTCGGCGAATCGGTACGCAGACGTTGATCTCAGCTGACTGATTTGTCGTCTGGGACCACTTCGTTCTCGGGAAAGGATTCTGGCGTACCAGGCCAGCCTGGCCGCTTGCACACCATTCGCGTAAGGTTCTTAGTGAGATCATTCGTGTCTTTGACGGATGATGCAGCCATCAAGATGTAGACATGGCACTGATACGCAGTCAGCATTGACTCGTTGCAGAAACGTTTGCGCCTGCAGATACCTCTTGATATCTGTGAAAAGTGAGCTTGCCAGCTTGCGACGTGACTGCCCCTGCGTATTATATTCCCTTGTTCCAGCTTCACAGCGTCCGTCTCCTCCTACCCCTTCCCTGCTCCCACCAATCGCGAGGAATGGTATACCTGATTCTCGGAACTTTTGTCTCACTTCTTCGCGGCCGTCTCAGATTCCGCAAGTCGTCGACGTGCGTCTCGGGAAGAGGGACAATGAAGGGGAAGGTGTGATTTCCGTGTGTGAAGTTGATCCTTCTTTCAGGTGTCGAGGTGAGGACAGGCGGCGCCGATCGGGATCGCGTGATTGGGTGCGACATACCGGGCAGTTGTCGTACTGGCTCGGTTGAAGAGGTGGATGTGAAGAAGCCGTCAGGTCGACTTTTTCCAGTGGCTTGGTGCGCCCAGTGAAGAATCAATTGCTCAGGCGAACAAAACAGGAACGAAATGGGACGAGAAAGGCTTGGAAATCAGGAGGCTTTCGAGAAACAACGTAGAGGGATGGTGAAGATCTGTGATCGAGCACTAAAGAGAAGGGAGCTGCTCACAAATAACCTTCTGAATGAAATGTTATCCGTTTCCAAAGCTATAGTGTCTTGCAAAGAAAACTCTCAGACTGGTACTTTCAGCTTCATGGACGAGACACTTGTCTTGCTGGGCAAGACAGTCTCGAAGCTGGGTGAAAGAGAGGACATACCTTGCTTCAGATCATAGCAATCGACGCCGTGCACCAGATGCTATCCCGAACTGCACCGCTTCGCTGTAACATGCAACACACGTTGTCCCAACAGTGTTGACCGGGGAAAAGGTCGCGAAGTTGGCCTCTACACCTGCTGCTATTCGCATATGTCCAACTCTTCTGGGTATTGGGCTTCGCGACCAGGCTCCTGGAACATGGTGATGCCGCATTATGGAGGCAGAGCTCTCCAATGGTGATGCTCGCGGTCTTTGAAATCGAGCTCCTTTCTGTTCGGTGCGTGTTGCAGCAAAGACGACAATCGCATTAGGAGTGAGGCGGCGCATATACGTTCAGCTGTTCAGTCGGCTCCGGATCAGTGAGGGTATTGCGTGCGAGCAGCACATGACTAAAGAGAAGGTAAGTGAATGTTTTGCAGCAGTTCGGACTCCGGCTGCTTCCCGACGTCTTGGCTCCTGGCATCGGCTCAACGTTCTGCCGACGGCTTTAGAGTTCGGCCAGACGTCACTCCATCTTCGCGCTCGCATCTGCGAACCACGACTGAACCATCCACGCGCTGGCGAACAGCTCCAAGCGCATCCCAAGCATCGAGATAGCAGAGAATGGACAGTATAATGGTGATAAAGAGGAATGCTGACTGATCTAGAGCCTATCACTGCGAGGTGCCCTACTTTGCATGCTTTGCGAATCCTTCATCCTTTCAGCCTCTTCCCGCAATACATCGGCAACACAACATCCAAACTCACCGACAGCAGTACTGCTCTCGGAAGAGTCGTGCTGTGCAACGCTTGAGAGGTTGTGTCTGGTAGGGAGGCGGCACAAGGAGCGTCTTACTAGTCTTCGGCCTTCAGAGGCGGTGACCAAAGGAAAGAAGATAAACTCATCAAAGGCAAGAAAATACAGCACCATCTCCTTCACGTCTCTTCTCTCCAGCTTTACCCCCCCAAACCCCCAATATCACATCCTTCATCATTCAGCAAAGAGCATTTGCCTAGGTAAAGCACCGCGGGACGCGAGGCAAAAGCAATCCGACGCCCGTTCCTGCATCCGATCGTCACCAAGCGAGGCTATCCCAAAAAGCTTCAAATAGCTCGCATTCGCCCATCATGGCTGCTGCCACCATCGCTTCTGACCTCACATCTGTCACCATGGGGATCTTTGGGAGTAAGAAGACGTTCGATCCGGCGAGGGATATTCCGGATTTGAGTGGGAAGGTTGCGCTTGTTACTGGAGGTACATTGAATTCTCTTCTTTTACGAAGTGTTGTATCATGTACTGACTCCTTTGCTGTATAGGAAACGCAGGTATAGGCCAAGCCTTCGTCCGCGCCCTCGCAGCCCACAACCCCTCAGCAATCTACCTCTGCGCCCGCACCCAATCCAGCGCCGACGCAACCGCCAAAGCCATAAAACAAACCCACCCCTCCTCCAACATAGAAATCTTCTCCCTCGACCTCAACTCCTTCGACAGCGTCAAGAAATGCGCCGGCGAAATCTCCTCAAAAGCTCCTAGGTTGGATTACATCTTCCTCAACGCTGGCATCTCCGCCACCTCCCCCGCCCTGACGAAAGAAGGCTACGAAACGCAGTTCGGAATCAACCACATGGGCCACGCTTTATTCCTGCAACTCCTCATGCCCACGATCCTCAAAACGAAAACTGAACATCCTGACGCCGACGTGCGGATCACGCTCACATCGTCCATCGCAGCCCGACAACTCTCCCCAAAACAAGGTCTCGTCCTGGACCAGATGAAAACCACCGCGAGCGGTCTACACCCCATGGCCCGCTACGGACATTCGAAATTAGCAAACGTCCTCTTCGCCAATAAACTCGCCCGTCTCTATCCCTCCCTCACCATCACCTCACACCACCCGGGGACTGTGAAGAGCGAGATCTGGGGCAAAGCGAGCGATATGCGTGTGCTTGCGGCGGTGTTCTATCCGCTTGTGGTGCTGACGGGTCTGAACACAGATCAGGGGGCTGAGACGGGGCTTTGGGCGAATTTTGCGAATAAAGAAAAGGTGCAGAGTGGAAAGTATTATGAGCCTGTGGGGAAGCTTGTTGAGGGGCCGCCGGAGAAGTATTCGGATAAGCAGGCGGATGAGCTTTGGGAGTGGACGAATAGGGAGTTGGAGGGGCATGGGGGTGGATGGCCGAGTGCGTGAGTATGAGGCTCAAGGGGGTAGCCTGCAGGGAGAATAGAGAAGAACGTAATGAGAAGAATTGGATGACATCAGAATGTCTTGTGTGTGTATCGAGCGAAGCAGAGGGCTTTTCCTTGGGTATCTCATGATGAACGTCTAAATATATACACTTGTACTTTTCGATGCTTTTCCGTTCCAGTCATTATCATCACGCGTTGGGGCGGACGTATCTATACAATACCTCGATGCTTTTGTTGTCCGACCTCCCAAGAGGTTCAAGCCTTTAGTACATGTCTTGCTGCGCCAACTCCTCCCGTCCCATACGGTTGCTTGGGGAACTCTCACGCATCCGGCGACCGTAGAAGAGGAACGAAACAGGCGCCATGCTGACTAGCAACGCGACGCACGCCAGGAGAGTACTCGCCCAGTGAATACCCAGACCGGTGTACATGGGCTGCGTGACGAGGGGAAGGAAACCGGCTGAGAGGTTCTCGCACGCGGCGGCCGCGCTGATGGCAGACCCTGCGAAGCCCGACATGGCATAGGCGTCGATGACATAGTCGGCCGCTGCACTGACGACGATGAGTTGGCCAGCACCTGCCATGGCGAGACCGATCGCGGGAGCGATCCAAGGGAATTCGGCGTAAGTCGTCCATGCGAACTCGAACATGCCGCCAGCGATGAGAAAGAAAGAGGCGAAGATGGCGACGTAGAGCCGGGCTTCTGGGATGGGAGTTCCGGGTTCCTCAGTGTTGCGGCTGGCGGATTTGATGTATAGGCGGATGCCGGCGAGACACAGAGGGAAACCGAGCACTTCGCCGATGAGGATGGCGCTTTGGATGATGCCGCATTGAGCTTGATTCCAGCCGTAGAGTTGGCTGAAGACGAGTTCGGTCGACTGAGTAAAGACGAAGACATTGCCGAAGGCGAATGCTGACCAGAGGGTGCAGAAGAAGAGCAGTGGCTCTTTGAAGAACATCCTGGGAGCGCGGAAGGTTGAACGGACGATGCGTTTGCTGTCCCATTTCTTGCCGAATTCGCCAGGTCCGTAGATTTCTTGGCCGGTTTCCTTCCGCATCTTCTTGGCCTGGTCTTTGAGGATCTTGTCGTGACGAGTCTCGGGGAGGAGGAAGGCCAGTGGAAGTAGGGCGCAGTAGACGATGATTTGGATGTAGAAGACCCTGTCGGAATGTTAGCAAGTGAGATGAAGACGAGAGTGGAGGGGGGCGTACCATTTCCAGTCATTTGTAGCAGGCACGACATAGGCGAAGATCGGCGGACCGGCCGTGTTACCCAGCACGTAGAACAGAATGTAGATGGCGGTTGGAAGGCTGCGGTCGACAGCAGTGTCCCACAGATCCGCAATCACACTGGAAATGGCATTGGCGAGGACTGCAGTACATCCGCCTGAGAAGAATCGTGTGACGACCAGGGTTGCGTAGTTCTGGGCCACTGCTTGAGGAACAATCATCAGGATGTTGAAAACGGAGAAAGCGAGGAAGACTTTCTTGATGCCAAGATCTTCCAACCACGACATGGCAAACAGAATGACAAAACATCCGCCGACGCTCCATGAGCTGACGATCCAGTAGGTGTTGGTGAACCATTCCGAGTCAGTGACGTTGAATTCATTTGCCAGTTGGTCGGCGGCGACGGTAATTCCGGTGCCATTTAGTGGAAGTAGTAACGTGTTGAGCAAAAGGATGGTGCAGGTCAACCATTTTCGTACGTTGGACCAGTTCAGAGGCAGTCGTTTGTCGTTCGGGCCATCCCAGGTGAGGACTTTGATGCCGTCATTCTTCTCGTTGAGCGATGACGAACCGCTGGAGAGTTCCGCGGGTGGAAGATGGCCGGAGGAGGGTTTGTCGGTGGTGGCCATATCGGAGGAGAGGAGAGATGGGGATGAAAGGCCGGAATGAGGCAAAGAACAAAGAAGAGAGGCAGTCTTTTAAGGCTCCATTTGAGAGAACAGTAACAATTGCACAAAGACAGCAACGGGCAAAAGCAGAAGTGTGGTCGTGTGTGCTAGCGGGAAGGGACCCATCGTATTGCATAGCCGTGTTTGGTCGAGAGTGAGTGCACATTACCTAAACTTGCCAGTCGCCGCACGCTGCTGTACCCACCACAGCTCGAGCAAGGCCCGGAGGCGCTCGATCGTGCGTGATGCATCGTTTTGCGGTGGTTGTGCCTGGTCTGACAGCGGGCGGCCGCAGATGCGCAGATTGATGGGCCATTCGGGGAGGCTGCCAGGGCATTTGATACAGCTCGCACCCTCGTTACCCGGCGGGAGCGTAGTGTACCAGTCAGATTGACGGGCGGCGTGGTTGGTATTTTTCTGAGAAGCGCGCCTGGCGATGGACGAGGAGGCGAAAGGATCAGATTTCCAACCAGCTGCGGGATCGCATCGCTCGTCACTGCGTGTGCCGCGATTTAAGCTCAAATCTTCTGCACGTCGACGAAACCTTGTCGCCGATGCCGCCGGCCAATCAGACGAGCTCAGCGTAATATGACGATCTTGTACCTGCGCAGTCGATAGCAGCACGATTGATTGATTGTGCTGTCGTGTAACTGCCAGACAAACATCTCGCGGGAAGAGCGATAGACGTCGAATATCTCCTAGAATGGCGCCCAATTTCGAGGAAGCACGCCGCAGGATCTACGCCGGCCACGATGAGGACCCCAACAAGCACACGACTCCAGATGGAAAGCAAGTCCCCTACGAAACGCACTACTCGCAGAAGATGGAGGCCTACCTGCACAAGCGCCAACCCGACGCCTCCGACGTCCTCAAGCTCGCCATCTGCGGGCAGCACTTCCGTCGCTGGGAGGTGCCGCGAGACTCGTACCCCATGACCAAGATCGGCTATCACACCTGGCGGACGAGCCTCAAGAAGCGGCAGGCACGACTGGTGGGCAGCATCCTGGACGAGTGCGGCTACCCCATCGACCAGACGGAACGCTGCATGGCCTTGATCGAAAAGGAAGGTCTCAAGCAGGGCGAAGAGGAGGTGCAGGTGCTCGAAGACGTGGCATGTCTGGTCTTTCTGGACGACCAGTTCGACGAGTTCAAAGATAAGCACGATGAGGACAAGATGATCAATATCCTCAAGAAGACGTGGGTCAAGATGTCCAAGCAAGGCCAGGACATGGCGCTGCAGATTCCCATGACCGATGAGTGCAAAGCACTCGTGGGCAAGGCGCTGGCCGGCTAGCCGTGGCCTTTCTGCTCCCCTCACCATCATCGAGATGCGATCTGCGCTTCGGCATGACCTCTGCCGCTGCACATGCACGTAGACGAGGAATCCTCCTCTCCTCGACCTCTTCACCACTGGAAGTCAGCAGAGTCATGGCACGTACATGCGCTCGTGTGATGTCTATTTCGACCAATACGCGCATGCTGGTTAAGTGCTAGCTGTTCCGCGGCCCGTTGCCTGCATCTCTCTGCTGCCGAGAATACATCCAGAGTGCTCTCCTTTACGCCATTGAGCTTGAAGCCTCCCAAATGCTGCCGTCTGCCGACCAACCTCAAACTCTCGCCAGGATATTCGAATCCTCCTGATTTCCAACAACCGCGCTCAGCGCGCTTGCCGCCTTGCAACACTTTCACCACATGGAAGTCTGATGGCACCGCATCTCAACAACCACCAACCGGGTCCATCATCACCCTATTGAATCGCCTTACCCGACACCGTCCTTGCTTTCAACCACCACCCCAGATTGGGATGTCACCATCCATGAAAGGCGTACAGATCGGGCTTCCGTTCACGGTCGTCTCCTTCACAAACATCCACTTCCCCTCCATCCCCTTCCACTCCATATACCGAAACTCGTACATCCCCATGCTCGGCTTGCTCATGCCCTTTGGAAACCCCGGTCCACCCGTCACTCGGAACTCCATGAAACACTTTGCATGCCCGCTGTTCTTCGCCACGCTCACCATCACACAATCGATGGTTGAGTGGACGCCGGGAAAGCGGTTGGTAAAGTCTTCGAGGGACTCCATCCACGCCGACTTGGTCCTTACTGATGAGTCGTGGATGGTCATGTGTGGACAGTCGATGCGGTAGTCTGCCGCTACGCTGGTCCAGGGAAATTCATCCGGGTTGAAACTTCGCGTATTGATGGAGGACATGATGCTGCGGAGGATGCGTTCGACATGAGTGGCGATTTCTTCGTGTGTTGAGCCGGGACTTGGGGGAGGTGTCAGGCCTTGCATTGCAGTGAGCTGTTGCTCACGTAGGAATTTGAGGGGTGAAGGCGAATCCTTGTGATCTTCATCCTGTCCCGGCATCCTTGGGAGAAATCTGGCATACGAGGCAGTAGGTTCTCAGCTGAACAGAACATTGCACGGAAATAGATGGAGATATGCAAGCTGAGGTAATCGAAAACCTTGTATTTCGCAGAAACGGTACCTGAGATCAAGTACCTCACCGCCCGTATATCAAAAGACCATCTCAGGTCTCTACCACTGTCGTTGTCGTCAATAATGATACTTATTCAGGCTTCCTCGGCTTCTTATCCGCCAACACCGTAGCAAACATCGCCATCGCCTGCATATTCACCTCCGCAGGCACCGGCTGATCCGGCTTCGCCAACGTACTCAACAACTTGAAATAATTTATATAAAAACTGGGCGTACTCGTGAAGACGATCTTGGCCTCTTCATCCCCCGGGTTGGAGAATGTATGGGGTGCTCGGATGGGGACGACCATGTAGTCTCCGGCTTTGCAGTCGACGAACTTCTTGTCTTTGCCTTCTTGGCCTGGAGCAGTGTCGGGAACGTGGAAGCGGACGGTTCCTTGCGTGATGTAGAATGTTTCGTCGTGCATTTCGTGCCAGTGCGGTGGGGGGCCGGGGGTTTTGGGCGGCATGGTTAGTTCGGCTACGCCGAGGCGGTTGTCTGCAGAATCAATAAGTGGATGTGGAGAGGACAGGTAGGGGAGGTAGGGTAGTACCCGTGTGTGAGCCGTCTTCCATTACGCGGCAGGTTAGGGGGCCTAGTTTGAAGGTCTCGCCGGCTTTGATGGGGACGAAGTTGATGTCGACGTCTGGAACGGAGACGAGGCCGGCCATTGTTGCAGTCTAGCGCTGTCGCCGCTGATGCCGCTGAATGTGATATGCTGTAGCTTGGCTCGATCTTGGAGATTCTTGGTGAAGCAGGGGCGGTTGTGTTGAAAGTGAGATTGATATGCGAGAGAGAGACGAAAGGGAAATGCCACTCAGCAGCTTCCAAGGTCAATGTGGGGCGGTGCTTGCTTCCTGCAGGTCGCAGCTCCTGTCTGGACCTGCATCCTGTTCCTCTTCCTCGTTCCTCGCGAGATCCATCAGTTTTCAGGGATGCGTATATCACGGCAATGGCGGCATTGGCGAGCGACAGTCATAGACGGGTGCAACGAAGGGCAGGTGTGATGGTTGAGCTATTCGCTTGGGTGTCTGCATTGGCCGCGCAATGCCTTTCGGGTGCGTGCTGGGCCACAAGTCACGCTGGCATGGCATCGTTCAATGGCTCGATACGAGGTGAGGTGAGGTGAGTGAGTGAGATCTCGAGGGACGATGTTCGTTTTGCCGAAGTGTCGTCGACGATCACGTGTGTTGGCGATGTGGCCCAAGCGCGAATCCCTGCGCGTCACGTCTCCAATCGCGCTCCTTCCGTCTCGACTTTACTCTTCGCTTTTCACATTCAGACCATGCACCAACCATCACGATGAAGCCGTTCAAGCCGCCGACCAGAGTTAACAGCTCGTCGGCCCCACCGGCATCACGACCCGTCGAACCACCGGCCAAGAGGAGACGAATCAGCCAGGACGATGAGGTCAACGAGCAGACCGTGAATCTGGAGGCATCCATCGCCACGGCCAACATCTTGAAGGCCAAACCATTCGCAGCACCAAAGAAGTTTGTTGCACCAGCCCGAAAGCCCCTGCAGCCACTCAGCGGTCCCAATGGATCTTCTCAAAGCGAATCGAAGGAAGACAGCCCTCCCGAGAGCTACTATATTGTCGTCTGGCGCAAGTTCACCATGAAGAAGAACAAGACCTGGGATGGTGATGGCGTTCTCTCCGTCAAAGGCAGCTACGGCGTTCTTCAAGACATCTCCGGTGGCAGAGAGCTCGGGCGAGGCATTCCCAAGGGCCCTCTCTTACCAGGATCCGAACTCTCGCTCGGTGGCAAGGAAATCGAAGTCGAATCAGTCATCTCCAAAGAGGATTATCTGGCTGGCAAGCCCTTCCTTGGTAAGACCAAGAGCGCTAAGCCGCCGTCTCTGAAGGAGGTCGATGGCGTGAATCGAGTTTCTCAAAAGGCCCAAGCCAAGTTTAAGAAGCTGGCGGCCAGCCAAAAGGAACAGCCATTCAAGTCCGTGGCATCCAGTAACGCCGCGAAAGCATCGTTCAAGGCCCCTCTGCTCAACAACACTGTCCAAACAGCTCCAAAGGCAGCCAAGATACCTGTGCCTCGACACGACCCCACTCATAAGGACGCTTTTGTGCTGAGGCGACCGGCGAGCGCTCCGAAAGGCAGGCAACTTGTCGATGTTGTGATGGATCCTATTTTGAACAAACATCTCCGGCCACATCAGCGAGAAGGCGTGGCATTCTTGTACGAATGTGTCATGGGCATGAAGGACTACACGGGAGAAGGTGCCATCTTGGCCGATGAGATGGGTCTCGGCAAGACCTTGCAGACCATTGCGCTGCTATGGACACTGCTCAAGCAGAACCCGATCTACGAAGACCCTCCGGTGGTCAAGAAAGCATTGATCGTCTGCCCGGTGACGTTGATAGTGAATTGGCGAAAGGAGTTTCGAAAGTGGCTTGGCAATGAACGCATTGGAGTATTCGTGGCCGACGGCAACAAGATGCGCCTGACAGACTTCACCAAAGGCCGGCAATACCAAGTCATGATTATTGGCTACGAGAAACTGACCAAAGTCAAGGACCAATTGCAAGGAGACTGCGGCATCGACATTGTAATCGCCGACGAAGGCCATCGGTTGAAGACGTCCAAGAACAAAGCAGCGGCCGCCATTCGATCCCTCAATACCGAACGACGAGTCATTCTTAGCGGTACGCCAGTGCAGAACGATCTCGAAGAGTTCTATCAGATGGTCGACTTTGTGAATCCTAGTATCATGAGCAAGTGGACGACTTTCAAGAAGGAATTCGAGAACCCGATCGAGAAGATGCGGCAACCGGGGGCGAGTAAAGACGATGTCGAGCTCGGCGAGGCACGTCTGAAGGAGTTGATGGAGCGCACCGGCATGTTCATTCTGCGACGCACGGGAGAGATTCTGGCCAAGTACCTCCCGCCAAAGACGGAGTATGTTGTCTTCTGCAGGCCCACGGACGCCCAGCTGTCTGTCTATCGCGCCATCATCGAGTCGCAGGCGTTCAAGACTGCGATGAACACACCGACGAATGGCCTCGAACTCATCAACGTCCTCAAGAAAGTCTGCAACAGCCCCTCGTTGCTGACGGAGAAGAACAGCAAAGGCGATGAGGCAACGAAATCCGAGTATCTGGAAGGGGTTTCATCTTCCTCCCTCCACCGCGGCGCCAGTGGCAAGTTGCAAGTCCTAGACTCTCTCCTTCACCAAATCAACACAACCACCGACGACAAAGTCGTCCTCATCAGCAACTACACCCAAACGATGGACGTCCTCGGCAAACTCCTCGCCTCCCTCGACTACCGCTTCCTCCGCCTCGACGGGTCCACACCCAAGAACAAACGCCAAGAACTGGTCGACCGCTTCAACCGCTCTCCCAAGAGCAACTCTTTCGTTTTCCTCCTCTCGACCAAAGCAGGCGGCTCGGGCCTCAACCTCATCGGCGGCTCGCGTCTGATTCTCTTCGACTCGGACTGGAATCCTGCCAACGACCTGCAAGCCATGGGTCGGATCCATCGCGATGGTCAAAAGCGACCATGCTATATCTATCGATTGTTGACACAGGGCGCATTGGATGAGAAAATCTACCAGCGACAAGTCAGCAAGACGGGTCTCGCAGACAGTATTGTCGACAGCAAATCAACAGGCAACTCTTTCACCAAAGCCGAGCTCCGCGACCTCTTCAGTCTGGACGAAGGTGAAGACTGCCAGACCCACCGCCTCCTCGGTTGCGATTGCGGCGGGACCGGCCAGCCTCCTGAGGTTCCAGAGGATGCGGACGAAGAAATCGAAGTCGACGAAGAGACAGGCGTGGAAGTCGTGCGTCTCGACGAAGAAGACGAAGAAGAACAAGATATCCTCACGAGGACGAGAGTCACCTTCACGAAACTTTCGGAGCTTGACGAGGAGGCTGAGAAGCAGAGGGAGAAGAAGGGGAGGAGCAAGGGGAAGATGTTGAGTTTGATGCGGTATACGCATTTCGATACCAGGTTTGCTGGGGAGAAGGTTGATGATGGTGGGGAAGAAGAGACGGAGTTGAGTGTTGTTGATACGGCTATTGAGGATGCGGCGCTGCGGAAAGTGGTTTGTGAGGAGGGTGGAAGAGTGGGTTTCGTGTTTGCGAAGCTGAGTTGCTAGATGATGTGGACGCACAGATGATGCTTGCTGGCTGAAGATGACGATTTGCTCCTAGCTTGTGTTGATGTAGAGCATACAGACTACACTTGATAAATCTAGACACGGCATGAAGACTGATAAACGACACTGTCGAATTCCATTCCATCTAATCATACTATCATCCACTCCCAACGCCGACGCTATGTCAATTTCAATTTCCAATCAACGGCACCACAAACTCACTTGAGGATCTACCACCACGCCGACTTCTTCGCCTTCTCATCCTCAGCCTCCGAGTCGGTGTCGGTATCCGTCTCACTCTCATCTTCGACGTCTTCATCATCAGTGCCACTCTCATAATCACTCTCATCATCCACCTCTCCCTTAGCCCTTCTCTCTGCCTCCTCGAGTTGGCGCTTGGAGCGACGGGGCTTGTTGGGATCCGCGGTGGGTTTGCCTTGGAGGGCGGCCATTTGGCCGGCGATGGAATCTTTGTACAAGTCAGCTGGGGTTTACATGGCAGGTGAGTGCGTGTCTTGCTTACCTTCCTCAGGCTCCGAGATATCATCATCAGCCCCCAAAGCCGCCGCCTTGGCCGCATCATCAATCATCAACACAGCATCCTGCTTGTGATCGAAACCGATGTAGCTGTCGCAGAAAAGGTGCATTTGGAATTTATACTCTCCGGGTTGCGGTGGTGCGGCGAATTGCATCTTCAACGTGACGACATTGAAGGTAGGTGTACCATCGACATCGAATGGCTTCTTGTCAAAGGTTGTGAAAGTGAATGGAGGGACAGCGATCTTGCCCTGTCGGTTGTCGGCGAGGAAGACGTGCCATTTGGGTGACCGGTCGCGGGCGAAGAAGGGCGCATGCGCATATGGAACGTAGTGTTGCTCAGGTTCGACTTTCTGGGCTTTGATGTCGCCTTCGGCGGGGTCGATGTCGAGAAGATCTTCGTCTTTGAGGGGTGGGATGCTAGATGCGGGCGTGCCAGGTGGGATGAATCGGGCCTTGATCACGTACTGGACCAGAGATGAGGGGATGATGTGCTTCTCGCCCTGGACCTTGAACCAGGCCTTCTCGACTTTGAGGTATGGAAGTTGACGTGCGACGTTCTCGGCTACCTTTAGGCGGTCGTTGGTGAGTCCGGCTGCTTGGGCAAGGGCTTGGCGCTGTTCGGCTGGCAAAGCCATGAAAGATTGGATAGACATGTGGCCTTTCTGGGTGTTGGCTGCTGATTCAATCTCGCGGACGATGCCGGAGTTGAAGTGCGGGAGCTGCAGAAGAGGAGCGCGGCCGACTTTCGTTGGTGGAATGGCCTGAACAAGACTCTGGCTCAGATGGTATGAGGCTGTGACAGGTGCGGTGAAGCCGTATGCGAGACAGATAGAGACAAATGCCTCGTCCATTTGGAGTGCGGTCGGTGGGAGCTCGTACTTCTCGGCCTCGAGCGTCTTGTCGTCCAAGTCGAGTCGGTTGAGGTATGCCCAAAGCAAAGCAAGCGTCTTACGCCTGGCTGGGTCCTCGATATCCTTCAACTTGGCCTTGTCCTTTGGCAGCATCACAGCAGAGCATTCTTCCGACGAGTTGAGCTTATTCTCGACCTTGCCAAGCCCGGTATCAGCTTTCGTTCCATGCAGAATATCCTTGAACTCCATGGCGCTGCTGACAGCAGACATGACATCTCCAGCATCCATACGGTCGTTGAACTCTTTGAACATGTTTCCAGCTGTGGTGACCAGCACTCGCTCTCGTGTGACCTTTTGCATGCCGTACCACCACTTGCCGACCAAGTAAGGCAGGCCAATTCCGAGCAAAATTCCATAGAAAGCCAGCACAAACTTGCCACTTCCCTCGGCAATGAGGAACTGCGGCAGAGCGATACCAAAGCTCGTGCTCTGCTTGCCGTCTGGGTTTCCATACTGAATGTAGTTGTTCCTGATCTCCTCATCCGTGAGCGCCTTGTAAGCCTTGACAATCTCGACCCACTGGTCGTTGATGCTATCAGTCGTCTCGTTCAGCGCGGGATTCGGCCTCCTCTTGTCGGGGTGCATGGTGGTGGAGAGCTTCCTGTAGCGCGAGTTGATCTGCTTCTCGGTGGCAGACAGCGCGACATCGAGGATATCGTAGGGGTTCCAGATCTTGGGCTGGGTACGGGCCGTGACTACCATCAAGTAGACCATATATGCCATGAGGACCCATCCTGTCGCGGCGGTGAGCATGCGCTTGAGCCTGAGCTCCTTGCGCTTCTGCTTGGCGCGCTGGGTGTCGATGATGTCGGCATCGCTGGGCTTGAATGAGGACGAGATGTGACCGGCTTTGGCCTGCGCGGAGACGTCGGTCGGGGTGCGCAGGAGCGAGTAGGTGAGCGGCAGCGTGACCAGCGAGGTGACGGTCAGCACGAAGAAGGGGAAGAACTGCGCGTCGGCGTCGTAGTTGTACTCGTTCGACATCGTCGCGGTGGTTCAAAGGGTGTCGCCGCTGAATTGATTGAGGCAATTGATTAGCGACACCAGACCATATCCTTAAGGAGCGTGCGAAAGGAACCAGTCCGCGGTATTGGTGGGTGGTGGTGGGTGTGGAAGTGATGTCGCTGGCCTTTGAAGTGTGTCTTTATTTGGAAAGCCAGCTTGCACTTTCATTGAGTTCTGCCGAAGATTCTCCGACCGACCACCACCGAAACAATCAAAGCGGCGACATCCTCGCAGCAGGCCTCAATAGGCTTCATTCATGGGCCAGGATGCGTACGGCAAGTTTCTTTTCTCCTAGTCCGTAATCTCCTCTCTCGATGACATAAAGCATCCTCTCTCCGCACCCGCTCTCGTACATTCATTCACTTGCCTCGTCTTCACGTGAAAGACCAATATGGACGAGTCCTCCTCGCCTGAAGACTTCACTCTGCCACAGATCAAGTCCTCTCCCGGCCCCTCCTCCCTCGACATCCTCTGTCCCCCTGCCACCACCGCTTCCGGTGCCCCGCCCAAGACCCCAACCGCCCTCTTCCTCGAAGACCTCAACGCCCACATCGTTGACATTTTGAACAATCGCGATTGGACACATCCCGACCTGTCGACCTACCTCCATCCCCAATTCGCCGGCTACTTGGAGTACAGTGAGGAGCCCTACGTGACGTCCCGGGAGGCCTTCCTGGAACGGCACAAAGGTATGGTCAACGATGCTCCAGGGTATAGGTTTGCTTTGGCGGATGCGAATGCAAGTGTGGATGAGAATAAAGAGGCGGCGCTGATCTGGTTTCGACTGCGCATCTGGGGGCATCCTGAGGGCGTGGAGAGGGAGGGCGTTTATGTGGGTATGTGGAAGAAGACGAAGGGTGTGTGGGTTTGTTATAGGCAGAATGGGTTGAGAGGGATGAAGGTGTGAATGAGGAACGGGCATTGGTGGATCATGAGGAAATTCCGCATAATGTGGGCTACGTGCCTCCTTTGGCTTCTCGATCACGCCTGACTTTGAGGACCATTGTCACGGCCGTCAACGCCGCACTCAGCATCAACGTTGCTCCGCAGAAACACTGCAGACCGACCCAATCGCCTCTGGACTGGATCTCTCCCGCGATTGGATTTCCCACGAGAACACCCAACGCGAGACAGAACGTGCTCATGCCCATTCTCCCACCAACTATACGCATATCCGGGGTGATGGCTGCAATCGTCGGTGTCTGTAGGCTTACAAACGGGCCGCTGAAGACGCCATACAGAAGAGACCATACGATGATCCCCGCCTTGGAATCCGTCACCGCAATCCAGCTGAATCCCAGCAATGCCGAAACGGTCGTTGTGAAGGTCAGCGTCTGCAGACATCCAAATCGATCTGCCAGGAGCCCAGGCACTGCTCGACCAATGATGCCTCCAGCAGACAGTATCGGCAGCATATAGAACGACAACTCCCGAGGCTGCTTCTCTCGCTGCGCCGCATAATCCGAGATGAAGAAGTACGGCACATACAACCCCATCGCTCCGAGGAAGCTCAACAGGCAGAACAGCGAGAAGAGCACCTCTCTGAATCCCGTGAAATCCACAATCTTCGGTCGCGGCGGCGGCAATGTTCGCATCTTCGCCACAGCCAACGAGATACTCAGCGTTCCCAGTGCGATGAAGGCCAAAACCCTCATACTCCACCCAAACCCAATCACCGGCTGCAATCGATGAAACACAATCGGATAAATCACCCCACCCACCGCACTCCCTGCCGCAGACAACCCCGTCGCCACAGCCCTCCACTTCTCCCACCACCCCGGAATGACCGCAACGGCCACAATAAAAATCTGTCCCGCCCCAAGGCCCACACAAACCCCCTGCGCCAGGAACAACTGCCAATATGTCGTGCACAGGCTCGTCATCATCAGTCCGAAGACTACCAAGAAGCCTCCTATTAAGATGAGGGTGTGGGGATGGCCCCGGTCGAGAATTGGGCCGGCGAAAATTGTGGTGAATGCCAGCAGGAAACCTTGCATGGTTCCTATCCAGGCTATTGTGCTATTTGACTTATTCGAGAGGAGGGTTTGGCTGTAGTAGGATTGGAAGACGCCGAAGGCTGTTACTGTGCCCCTGTACAGAAAGAGTGAGGTTAGTGAGGGTGGGGTTTGGGGTGTGATTGGGGACTGACCATGAATTTAGGTAGAGCATGAAACCGGACAGGACTTGGAGCCAGGCCCAGAGGCCGCCGTCGGGGATTGGAGAGGAGCTGTAGGAGTTGGATTCTTCCTCTTCTTCTTTTGAGGCTTCGGTGTCTTCGCGAGATTCGACGACTGCGCCATTGCCATTCTCACTGTCGGGTTGGTCGTGCTTCTCTTTCATCGCGCTCTCTGCATCTTCAGAAGACGCTGATGGGACTCTTGCGACCCCGTTTTCGCCTTCAGCACCCATTCCGAAAGCACTTAATCAGATCAAAACATTGAACGCCCTCAAAACACTCTCGGTATTGCTGAAGAGGGGTCCATGTGTATATATCGAACATGTTGCTTTTGCAATGACGACGTCCAGACTTCCAAATCTTCGGAGGCTTTGTCCCACAATCGGAAAAGCTCGCGGCTGATCGATGCAGGCTTGCAGATGTATACGCCATGATCGACTCTGGGGTACGAGGAGGTGGTGGGGATAAGGTTTGGGTTGACAGTAGCTGGATTGGGAAGCTGCCGAGAAGATATATGAGAGTACTATACTCTTGGAGGACCTGCCTAATAGTCAGACGCCGTGGCTACGTCGACGACCTCGAAGCCGTGACTTCAATCCGGCGACTTCAACTCCCTCACTCTCACCAAAAAAGCGAGATCCCCTGGACGTCCTGGTGGATATCATAAAGCCGGATCGTCGAAGACATGAGTCGGCAACAGTACCAATCTCTTCCTTCTCGCCGAGATATCTACCCTTTCAGCATCTTCGTCCACCCAGGATATGCATTATACATCCCCTCATCGAAGTTCTTCAACTGCGGATATCGAAGCTGTTGTGTCACGCCATCGATACCCTTCGTCGCTTTTGGCGATCGCTCCTTCGACGTCTCTGAGGATCCCAGTATTACGGATCACGTCCGGCTCGAAGAAGGCTATGATGTGTACGATGGACAATGTTGCGTTGTTGCCTTGTAAGAGCGTGTCGCTGTTGTAGACCCCGCTAGTGATGTTGGAAAGGTCGAGATCGCGAACGAGTCTACCGTTCCTGTATTGCCGCCTATTGATCGTTGGAGCCTTGAAGGCGTGGGCGCCGGCGTTGCTCACATATCATGCAGGAGCATCGAGTAACACTCTCTTTTGGAGCTGTAGGCTTTGGTGTGCCCCATCTCGTTGATGCTGAAGTTTGATCTGGTCGGGTAGAGCGTATGCTGTGATAGTGAAGGCCCAGGCGGCTGTGACGAACATTGCGATCATGGCCGTTGGTGATCGCGAAGAGATCATTCACTTAAGAAGAGATATATGAAGCCGAGAAGTACAATTGTATTGCATGCGGGACTGGCAATCGACGTCGAGGGTCTTGGACGGATGGTCGAGTGCGTATTCGAGGACACGGGTGACTGCCACCGAATAGAATGCCGGCTTTGAGTCCTACCTCATCTGTACTGTAACCGGTCGTTGAGAAGCCAGTGAGTTGCTGGTGAAAGAGCATTATCCTGAAAGCCTTTCAGCTCGCCGGCAATGCCCGTGTTGATCTAACGTCTTACTCAACTCGATTCCTTTCAGAGAGAGAATTCTTGATTAAGTACGGCATCGTAAAGTTCGCAGAGTCTCATCGGGAATGATCATCGTATATGAAGAGAGTACTTTGACCATCGCCATCGGAGCCGTCATATCATGGCGGGCCCAAGTCGGCTTTTCGACAAGGCTGCGAGCGAGACAGGGCAACGCCTGGGACCTCTTCCAACGTTTCGCTTCCCTGCAGAGCTTTTACGAAGACTCGCTCACTTTCTCTTCTTATCAGCGGCATCGTTGCAATTACATAGCTGTGATGATGTAGATGCCCCTTCACCGAAGAAGGCATCGACGCTAAGAGTCCGCTGTCAGGGTCTTGGACGCATGTGAACGCCTGAAAACGTTACCATGCATCAGGTACGACAACGTCCCAGCATCCACACGTCGAGCGCACAGTGTCGTCGAATCACATTTCGGGCAGTTTCTATAAGCCTCGAATGATGAGAACATCTCGACCAATAGAGTAAGTGATGGAAGATCAGGCGTCCCCTAGCAGGAAGCAGAAGACTAAGGCTATGGAAAGCTAGCTAAAACAGGCAGGACGCATTCAAACACTCTATCCTACGGACAGCGAGACATGAAAACCGTGTGTTTGGGCTGGTCATTGTCTATGGCATCATGCCGTGTAACGTACGATCGTTACCTCAGCTTGTTTCACCAGCCTTGTTGGAACGGCACGCCTAAGGGCTACGTCTGGTGGAGAACCACTGATAAGAACATATAAGTGCAAGCCAGACTCCGTTGCCGGCTGGAGTCTTTGCTGTACCTCAAGCTTGAACGAACAGACCAAAGCTATCAAGATGCAATTCAAATCACTCGCCATCGCCGCCATCTTGGCCACTGTGGCTTGCGCCGCTCCAGGCCCAGGTACACCAGTGTAGCGCATCGACAACAGAAGCAAGGCTAACGTGAACACAGACGCCGACGCCCAAGCAGGCTGTAACGCTCGTTGCTGGAACTGGCGACGAGGAGATGACATCGAGGCACGAGCTGGTGGAGGCGGTCGCGGTGGCAACTGGCGCCGAGACGACATCGAAGTCCGAGCTGGTGGAGGTGGCCGCGGAGGCAACTGGCGCCGAGAGGATGAGATGGTGGAGCGTGAGGCTGAGTCTTTGTGGAACTCGCCTGATGCGTTTACGATCCCGAAGGAGAAGCGAGAGGCATTCCCTGAAGATGGAGTTGTCATTGAGGCAAAAGAGTAAGGATCACGAACAGCGCTGAGGATGAGAAGAGAAGAGACCCTGGTGTAGGGAGACATGCGATGGACGCGGAATCTCGCACATTCCACGAGAGTAGCTTTCGTGTAGCTTTCTCATTACCAAGATCAATATGCCATTATGTTTAATGAACTCCCGACAAGCGTCTCCGTCATCTCTCGCTCCGTGCTGAATGTTCGTTGCAAAGCATCTGACCAGCATTTATGTTGTTCAATTAGACCTCTGTGTGCACTCGGAGTCGAAGTCGGCATCTGAATACCAAGTACAGCCTAGAAATGCCAGATTCTGGAGCACTTCCCGGCGCTCTTGTCTTTGGCGCAACTCGCTTTTATGTCTCCTGCTTTTCAACATCCACGATTCAAAAGTTCGCTCCTGGGCCTGAGGCAGAACGAGACAAAGATCTCATTCGAAACCGTGGAGAAGAGCGGTCGGCTGAGAGGAATGTTAACCTCATGCAGATGGATTGGCGGCGCGAAAGGGAGCCAGTGTGATCCAGACAGCCACGGGAATGCACCGAGTCCGCCCTATGAAGCCCGAATAGCGAGGACATCGGCCGCGTGGTCACGAGTATGCTCCTCAGCTCTCGGCCGTAGCGTTGTATAGCGTCTCCGCTTTGACAACAGTTCTCCAGCATCAAAGGTCTTGCGACGAACATAGCAGAGTGTGGAATCAACGTTCGCTGGCAGAGAATAGCCAAAGCTTGGTCATTGCATCAAGCCACAGTGAGAAAACTCCTCCAATAGTAGATTCACTCCGGGCCGGAATAAGAGTCTTTGCAAGCCACAAGCATTTCAAGAAGCTTTGCAAGACCGTACAAGCAAAGTCTATATATAGATGCTTATATTACCCGGGCGTTGTGCCTGAAAGTGGAGGATAAGTACGTGCGAGCGGGCGAGTGAGCCCCTTTCGGGCGCGAGGCTGAGGACTTTGCAGCGGGCTGAGGAGGAAGCATGGCCCGACTTTCCAGAGTGAGCAGTCAGCCAACAACACACTAACAAACAGTGTTCCAGCCCGTAGTAAGCACCGGAAGTCCTCTGGCGAGGAATTGATATAAGAAGGCCAGAGGACAGCGAAGGTAAGTACTCATCATCAACTACAAACACATCGCCTCACAACACCAGCACACCAATTTCTTTCCGTTTTTTTTCCTTTGTATCTCCTTGGTCAGGTCTAGCCTTTTCATTGAACATACAATCATTGCAAAAATGGATCGATTCTCCGCTACCGCCGCTATCCTCCTCCCCACGGTCCTCGCCGCTCAACGAGTCCATGTCGTCGACGTCGGAGGCACCGAGCTCGTCTACACGCCGAACACAATCTTCGCCCAGCCCGGTGATCTGGTCTCCTTCAACTTCCTTCAGATGAATCACACCGTGGTAGAGTCCTCTTTCGGCGAACCATGCGTGCCTCTCGACGGCGGCATCTTTGCAGGTTTCCACCTTGGCGGTGTAGGTATCTCGACATCCCTATTGCAAGCTTAGCTGACATACCGCAGTCTGGATCTTTCACCGTCGAGATCAACGATACAAAGCCTCACTGGCTGTACTGTGCCCAGAAAATGCACTGCCAGATGGGCATGGTCGCTGTCATCAACCCACCAAGCGACCCTGCTAAAACACAATGCACTTTCGCTCAGCTAGCCGCCAAGGCACCAAAGAACATTGCGGGCACGACAATTCAGGGAGGCGATTTCACTCCCAATGATCCAGCTCCCGCGGAATGTTCGATCTCGAACTCCACTTCTAGCGCCAACTCCACTTCCACCTCGACATCGTCCTCGCAGTCAATCATGGCAGGTAACCCCGCGGACACCGTGAACCTCGCGCTCAAGAACGACAACACTGCGGATGGTGCTGCAGGTGCTGCATCCGACGAAACAATCCAACTCGTCGTTCCTCTCGACAACAAACCATTCACGAACGGCGGCCAACTTCCAATCAACGTTACTACTCTCTCGCTCGTTGTTGCGAATGGCGCCACAAGTCTGGACAAGATTGGCTGCTCCGCCATCGTTGGCGGCAAGGTCGTCGGTCTTGCTACTGCCAATGGTGACGCCGACATTTCCATGAACGGTGCCACGGTCGAGGTCACGGCTGTGCAGTGTGGTATTCTCTCAGGCAGCTCCTCCGTCTCCTCCATGTCGGCAGCCACAACTTTCGCCACGATGACCAAATCTGCTGTCAGTACGGCCACTTCGACTGCCTCTTCAACCGCGACTGTTGCGCCTGGCAATGCTGGACAGACTGTCAGACTCCAGTTCTCCAACGACATCGAAGAAAGTGCCACCCAATGGGATATTCCTTTGACTGGATACGCCATCTCGTTGAATGAGGTCTTGACCAGTATCTCGGTTATCTCCTCTTCGATCCCGAACGTCATTTGCGAGGTGTCTGGTCAATATGATTCCGCACTTGGCGACGTTACCAGCGCTGCTCCTCTGAACGTTGAAAAGGATGGCAAGGGAACTTGGGTTGCGAGCATCACTTGTGGAACGGAAGCTGCTCCATCAAACGACAAATGATTATGACGGTATGATGATTGATGGATGTGGATAGACTGGTTGATTCTGCGTTTTGATTTTGATTGTCATGCTGTTTCTGTTGCATTGGTCATCTTTTAGACATCACGCTCTCTACGCTTTAAGACTCGAATCAATCTAGCATCAGCTGGCGTTATTTCGAAGAATCTCAGGAAAATGAAATTTGTTGGCATACGTTCGTCCATTTCTCTGAGAACACTGGCCCTTGACACAGGTGATCTCGAATTTCCATCCGACACAGGTAGTGGGCATCTCAATCGTTATCGTCTGTACGACAAAGCATGATCAATGACCCACTGGATGCCGCTCTGTCTCCACGTATCGTCCTCAACATACGCCAAGTCAGTACAATTCGCATCCCAGACCAGATTCTTCGGGTTGGCGTGGTCGTATGTCGGCCACACTGGCGTGTTGGTAGGCCTTCCTCTCCATGAGTTGGGATCGAGGTCGTGGACAAATGATGCCCAGCTCGCACTGATGAGAAAAGCAGCGTCCCGATATGACTGGGGCTTATCTTGGAATGGGTTGAGGGCGCCGAACTCAGGGTATCCATAGCCTTCAACGTTGTCGAAGACCCAAGCAACTTCAGCAAAGTGCTGTACGCCTAGAGCTAAGGGCGGTACGCCTAGAGTAGACGATGTGCCCGCTGGTCTGATATTGAAGCGGTAGCAGTAAGCCGGTAGTCCTTTTGTCGACCAAGTCTGACACGTAGCTCGACGATTGGCAATGATGCGCACATCACCTGCGAAAGCTGCTGTCCTGCGAAACTGTTTCCCGTACGATGCTGGATACTGAAAGTCACCTATGATATCGTCGGATGGGATGCGATACTCTGCAGTGTCCGGATAAGCAAGCAAGGCTTCGGGTGCGATCGCTGATGGGACGAACATCAGCAGAGAATCGTTCGCTGCGTAGGCTACAAATTCGGCGTCTGTGTCGACGCGGGTACCGAGTGGAGGGTTGGGCACGAACGATGTGCCTTCGTCGGTATTCGCCCCGGCCATGATCTATTGTTGATCATGGTCAGTACTCGTCTTATCACCTGCAACATGTGCAGATCTCAACTCACTGGTACATGTACAAAGCTGCCCTGTTTGAGCTGCACACTTCCCCAGTGCTGTACGAAATCACCATCGACGATCGGACACGGATTCCACATTCCGCCGTCCGTAGAGTTGAAAAAGTGGTTCAGAACACCGAACGGTGCATTTCGTACGCAATCCAGAGTATCGATGGCCTTTGTGCAGCCCGTGACATTGACGAGAGCATCGTACGTCGGCTGGTAGACGCCTTCGTCGAGGTAAGTGTTGTAGTTGATTGGACCACCCGACTCCATGATTGCAGCTCGAAAGAGACCGTCGTCTCGGCCATTGTATGCTGTCAAGTGATATCCAACGGATAATGCTCCTGCACTTTCGCCCCAGATGGTGACCTTTCTTGCATCTCCACCAAAGGCACCTATGTTCTCTTGTATCCAGTGCAATGCCAGGCGCTGGTCACGTAGTCCGACATTGGTGTTGCCGCTGGCTGTGACTTCTCGCGAGGAGAGGAACCCCCATCCAGATAATCGATAGTTAAGCGAGACTGCGATGATAGGTTTCCCAATCTTCACCGAGTTATCGACGATGGAAGACAAGTTATAGTCCCGGTCTATTCTGTCGTTAGCTGTGAACCACGTTCGCTCCAGAATGTGAAAGCCATACCTGCTGTTCCACCTCCTCGTAGCCCGCCGCCATAGATCCAGACAGCGACTGGAAGAGACTCGTGAAGATGTGCAGACGGTCGAACCACGTTCAGATAGAGGCAGTCTTCGGACAAAGGAGCATCATCGCCATATCCCTGACAGTCAGGAGGATAGTGATCCGCCAACAGATGTCCATCGTAGGTAGTGTTCAATGATTGTGGGTTTCTGAATCGTAGCTCGCCAACTGGAGGCTGAGCATACGGTACTCCAAGGAAGAAGTCTTGGTTGTACCCGCTGGAGTGGATGCCAGAGATCGAGCCGTTTTTGATGGTCGCAATTGGTGCACGACGATGATCCATCCAAGACCAACTCGGTGAAGGTTGAGACGCGAGGAGAAGTGACAAGGCCTTGAAAGTTCTTCGGAAAACAGACATGGTGACTGACTTGCAATGTTGAGGTACATCGAGTGTCCAGCCAGAAGACGAGCCAAGGAGTATTGTATGGCTGCTGGGACTTCCAAGTTGATGACATGATGTCGCTACTGCAGGCACTGTACAGTCTCCAAAGCTTGTCTTGCCGATCCCTCCCGATGATTCCGCCTCTGCCTTAATTGTGGTCTACTCCATAAGCCTGTATTATCTTGAATCCGCGGAACGTGCCGTTCCCCGATGCCTTGATATTACGACCTTCGAGTTTTGATCCGCCCAATATTCGAAGTGGGTGAGATCACTGTACCTCCCAAGTTAGACTTTTGCTGCCCGTGCTTGAACAGCCAGCCTTGCGCCGAGTCGGGCATCTCCACTTCGCGAGAGGAAAAGGGTTTCCGGCGAATCAACGGCTAGGAGATAGTACTTGCATTGCCGACGAGAAGGACGAGGCAATGTCTAAACGAGTTTTCTAGGACTTAGAGCTGAGTTTCTTTTGAACTATTGTGAACGAATGTGTCACTCAGGTACTTGTAATCCAGCTTTGATGTACGGGATGCCAGTCAACCTGAAGGTCCTTTCGTCCAACACAGGCTTATTGACTGGCTCAAATCGATTGTGCGGGTCATCTTCTTCACCTCTCTTCGCAACGTTCGAGCCGACATGGCGAGCATTCGGCCAGTGCCTGAGAGTGAAAGATCAGTAGATGCCTTACACATGTTGCACGGTGGCTTACGTTGTTCCCACATGCCTCTCAAAAGCATCTTTCTTCCTCTTGAGATCCTCCTGCGTCGCATCCGCAACGGGCATGTAGCACGTATAGATGCAGAAGCGTGGCTGCTCGGTCTTCGAACTGAGATTGTAGTGTGGGGTACGAGAGTCCCACACGAGGAGATCACCGGGCTCAGCGCAGACCTTCTCCCACTGGTAGCCTTGCTCTTCGAGCCACTTCATTCCATTGTCCGTAAAGCCGAACCATTCTGGAGTCCAGGCGGGGATCCTGGGTTCGTCTTTGAACACTCTATGGTACTCCTCTGACGCCAGGTGTGCTCCCTTGCAGACGATAAGGCCACCGTCGTCAGGACCGTTGGGCAGGAGATTGACGAGACCTTGCAGGCAACGGAAGCCAGGCTTAAGAGGGTCCTGGTCCTGGTGTGGCCATGGCGTGTTTGGTGGGAGGTCTTTCCGGCTAGACACCATGTTAGCTGTCGATCGAACGAGATTGGGACTGTCGGAAACGCACTTTGGAAAGCCAAAGTTGATGGCATCAAAGGACACGATCAAGTCTTTGGTGTCGTAGACCTTCTCAAAGGCACCCACAACTCCTGGCTCTCCACGCACTTTCCACGCAAAGTCTTCGTGGGTGACGGCATATTGCAAACACATGCCCTTCTGATCGATCCATGGCAGCTTGTCTTTATGAACAGTGGATAGATCGTTCCTATCAAAGCCCAGGTTGCTGCGAGAGGGATCAGTCCATTGAAACTTTGGATCTTGACCGCGAGACTTACAATCCTTCCAGCCAACTGAACATGGAATCAGCATAGCTGTCTGCTCTCTCTCGTGGGATAGCTCCCTTGATCACAGCAAAACCATCACGGACAAGATCATCTCTCCAGTCGCCATATTTCGGGTCAGTCCCATCGACCTTGAGGGCTTGCGAAGTAGCCACAACTCTCAACGGAGTGGCAGTATCGGTCGTGGTGGTGGACATCTTGGGCTGGGTGGAGTGTCTCCGCTCTGGCTAGGTGAAAAGCCTCAGAACGTATTGAGCCAATAAATGAACCAAGCTACCAAGTATGTTGCCAACATGCGCCAATGGGTGGCGAAGGGCGCCCACTTGCTGGTCGCCCACTACTTCCGAGCATGTGACAGCCTTGCCCACCGAAGCCGGCTTCCCCACGGCTTGCCACTTGTCCCGGCCGTTCGTTCTTGGAATGCATCAACTTTTGCTGAAGACGTCCACGAGAACAGCCCCGCTTCCATCCCCGCCTCCACTCCGATCCAGCGTTCTTGCTTCACGCTAGGAACTCCATTCACATGCGGAGGATTACCACGGGTCAAGTCCGGGATCGAGCTTGCGGCCTCAAACTTTTCGGCAGCGAACATGATCAACACAGCACTCTCACGCACAATCAGTCTCTCAATTATCGTTTCTCTTCCAATTCTACCACAACCAGTGCAGAATGGACTCGTCAACGCCATTCCGGATCATCATTGTGGGCGGCGGTATCGCCGGGCTGTCGGCAGCAATCGCCTTGAGGGCGCCGAATCGTCAAATCACCGTCCTCGAACAATCTCGACTTCATGCTGAGATTGGAGCTACGATATCTCTTCAGCCGAATGCTTCGAAAATTCTACGGGATTCGTGGAAGCTGGGAGAAAATCTCCTAGCAGTGGCAAGAGGCATGGTGGATCGTGGTTTTCGAATCTACAATACCGGTGGAAAGATGGTGAATTCTATTCCCTTGGTTGAGAAGAAGGAGTATGGAGCCGATCGAGTGATGTATCATCGGCAAGATCTACACGAATGTCTGAAGCAGGCGGCGGGTGATCCAACCCGGGATGGACCTCCAGCGATCATCAAAGTTTCCAGTCGAGTTGTAGCATGCGATTGTGATGCTGGGACTGTCAAGCTGGAAAATGGAGAAGAGGTGCAAGGAGACCTGGTAGTTGGCGCGGATGGGATCCACAGCACAATACGGCAATACGTTCTCGGCGAGAAGATCACGCCCAAGCCTACCGGACTCTCGGCGTACCGCCTTATGGTTCCCAGCAGAATCCTGGAAGAGAATGCACCAGAGTTCTGTCACAACATCAAGCCTCGCGAGCCTTTCACATCAATGATCATGGCACATAGCTGTCGCCTGATCATGGGTCCTGCTCGAGAAGGAGAAGTCTACAGCATGGTCGGTCTTGTCCCAGACGAGAAGATGAACGAAGATCCAGACAGTAAGCAGTCTTGGGTTGCTCGTGGCGATTTGAACAAGATGTTGGAAACGTATGGGGAGTTTCCAGAATGGATCAAGACGCTGTTCAAACTTGCGAAGGATATCGGACTATGGCAGCTCCGAGACATCGATCCCTTGAAGACCTGGACAAGGGGCAGAGTCATTTTGATTGGCGATGCCGCACATGCGATGTTACCGACTCAGGGCCAAGGAGCCAGCCAGACTGTCGAGGATGCAGAAGCCCTAGGAGCGTTTTTCGAAAGTGTGGAAGATGTGCCAAACTTCGAAACGATTGCATCAATTCTACAAGAAGTCTTCCAATGTCGGTATGACCGGGCGAGTCTGATCCAGCAGTACAGTCGAGAGGCAGCGAAGCCGGCCACTGAAAAGGGGAGCAATGAGGTTAAGATGTAAGTTGAACTCCAGGTTAGATGTTAAATCCAATGCTGACGTTTGTAGGCGGGCGGACGAGTTCATGGACTACAATTGTCTGTATCGCGGCGCAAAGGATTGGCAAAGAAGTCGAGCAATGCAAGCGACTGCCTGATTTCACATAAGTTCGTGTTTCGAGTTCTCAGTATTCGTCGAGATGTCAGCATTCTGTGCAACGTTGCCCAATGAAGGCCCACGGGTCTGACTGTCGTTCGTGGAGAGAGACAGATGTAGCAGTGCTGTATTTACGAGACAAAATCCCGATCTTGGCATACCATGTGCGAGATGCATCGTTCCAAGGGCGGAGTAAACGAGCTACATGCTCTGGAAGACAGTTGTTGACAAGTCCATGTGTCATTTGAAGTGATTTGATCGATGTGGAGATTATTTCAGTACCCACTGCAAACCATTTTCGACAACAACGTTAGATATGCTACAAGAGTGCTGAAGGGGAGGTTTTGATGATAATATGTTGTAATTCATAGGTGTATCAAATGGATGGTCGCATTCACGCGGTAGCAATACAGTGGCATCATCTTCCCCAATTCTGGCAGTCAGTCGATTCGCACTTTCCCAAATGGCCGCCCAGGCCGTGCCCTTCCAATCATTGGCAGGTTCAATAGGCCTCAACAGCAGCTAATTGTAGCAGTCTCTTCGAGATCTCCGGCTTTTCAAGCGGCTCTTTGCGGTTGAGAGGACATTCCACGCCATTTCGGAGAGGCGGGCCCGTTTCGTGGATGTTGCTATTAACGGTCAGACAAAACCTCACTTGCAATGATAAGTCTTGCTTACCAGTGTGGCCAATGAGTCGTGCCTTGCCAGTCCTTGAACAAGGCAGCCTTGTGTGCCAGATCCTCCTGCTTGGCAAACTTTGCCGGCGTCATGCAAACGTACTGCACATGTCTGATGAGATCGCCTTCTGGGAAGCAAGCATAGTGCATCGTCCGCGAGTCCCAGAGAGCCAGATCACCGGGCTCGAGATTAGTCTTGACCATCTCGCAACCGTGGTCTTTGAACCACTGGACGTCTGACTCCTTGAAGATGAAGAGGTCTTTGAAGTTGATCTCCTCCGGCGGCTTGTCCTCATGGTCATCTTGTTCTCTTGTCTCGCTGAAAAATTGGTCGAAGAGCTTGCTGCTTCCCTTCATGACGATCAAGCCACCATCCTTGGGTCCGTTGGGCTGGAAGTTCAGAAGTCCTTGTACGCACTGCATGCCTTTACGGTGCGGGCTCTGGTCGCAGTGTGGCCATGGGCTCCACTTCAAGTCTTTCTGGCGAGGAAGGGTGATGTTCATGCCGTCGAAGGAGCAGAGCAACTCGTCCGTGTCCCACAGCTTGGCGAACGTCTCTTGAACCTTGGGCTCCATGCGAGATTCCCAGACGAATTTTTCGTGGGAGCTTGCGTACGAGAAGTACATGCCGCCCTTGAAGCTGACTGGTAGATGTTCTTGCGTCCAGGTGCTCTCGTCGTTCGGGTCAAATCCAAGGCCGAATGATTGTAACCATTCGATCTGCTTCTTCTTGTAGTATTCGGCCCGTTCTGGTGTTACAACGTTCTTGACGATGGCAAAGCCGTCTCGGTGGAAGTCATCACGCCAGTCGCCGTACTTGGTGCCGTCGTGCTGGATAAGATCTACGCCAGAGTCTGGGATTGGATCGGTGGCATGAGGAGCCATTGTCTTCCTCGTGCTTGGGTTGGTGGAATGATACTGATACAAAGTTTGAAGGCCGTAGGGGAGGAGATGATAGATTGAGAGCTGAGAATGAACTTCTTGCATTTATCAAAGCTTACCTGAAGCATTATTTTTCGCATGAAGCGATTGCAGGCGGAGCAAAGTGCCGCCCCACCACTCCGATTTCTGCTTCCCCGTGGGGTGAGGGGAAGAACAGCTTCCGGCGGCAAGCTTGGGCCGAATTCATTCACTTGGTAGACTTTCGGAAATTGTGGGCATCAATCAGAAGCCGGCCTCGGTGTAGCTTGCGGCGCGTCTTCCCAAACGCGCGACTGCTCTTGTCCGGCAATTCCTGTGCGGCAGTTTCATCATTTTCTCAATGGACCATGCACAAGGGACAAAATATCGTCTCCTGTTCCCAAAAATTTGATACCAACTCCATTCACTCTCCTTCTCATCCTGCCGTCACAATCTCTCCGCCCAATCGCTCTCCGCTACTCAATCTATCCAGCAACTATGCCAGCTCCAATTCAAATAGCATACAAGCCCATTGGCAAACCGGAGATCGGCCACAACAACTACCAAGGCTTTCATCCCGGCAAGAGCGAAGTCTTGCGGAAAGGCTGGAATGGCTATAAAGCGAAAGCCCTCGAAAGCGATATTCAAGTGGACCACGATGTCGAGATAGTCGTCCGAGATGGCTGCCGACTTTACATCGATGTCTACCGACCTGCCGATTCGAACGAGAAAGTCCCGGCGATCATCGGCTGGTCATGTTATGGCAAGAAATACAGTGCTCTGGCCATGCTGCCGATGACCGTTTGGCAATGCTGCGTCAAGGACTCAGACCTTTCTGGCATTGAGAAGTTTGAAGGTGTGGATCCGCAGAAGTGGTGCCCAAGAGGCTATGCAGTTGTCAGCGTGGATTCGAGAGGAACTGGAAACTCCGACGGCCAGATTCCACTCATGGGCTCGCAAGATGCGGAGGATGCATACGATGTCGTTGAGGCATTGGCCAAGATGCCTTGGTGCAATGGAAAAGTTGGCATGGCAGGCAACTCAGCTCTGGCTATCATCCAATGGCATACCGCTTCCCTGCAGCCACCTTCTCTCGCGGCCATTGCTCCTTGGGAGGGATCTGGTGATCTTTACAGGGAACAATTCTGCCGTGGCGGAGTCTTCTCCATGAGCAATTTCGATCTCATTACCCGAGAGATCATCAGAGGTCCTTCAGGCCTTGAGGATGTGGCAGAGATGTACCGACGGAGTCCACTGGCCAACACCTATTGGAAAGATAAGCGGCCCGACATGAAGAAGATCAAGTGCCCCACCTTCATCTCTGGCTCAGACTTCAGCTCGATCCATACCATGGGTGCCGTACGAGGCTACATGGAGATCCCGCATGACAAGAAGTGGATCAGATGGAGTTCTCATCAGGAATGGTACGAACTGTACTGTGATGATCACGCCGACCACGAGCTCCACAACTTCTTCGATCGCTACCTCAAGGACGTCTCAAACAACTTCGAAAGCTCGATCCCCAAAGTACGATGGTCGGCTCTGCAATTCGGCGACAGAGAAGCCATCGATAATATCGAGTATGCCGACTTCCCGATCCCAGGCACAGACTACAAGGAGCTTTTCCTTCACAACAATGCCCTGAATAGTTCTCCAGCCAAGGAGACCGCTACCATTACCTACGACTCTGAGAAGTCGAGCGACTTCGCTGACTTCACGCTTACGTTCAACGAAAAGACACGTTTGATCGGCCTCCCCAAAGCCGTATTGTACATGTCCTGCGACGACCACAACGACATGAATGTCTTCGTACACCTGCGGAAGAAGGACAAAGATGGCATTCCACTGCTGCATCTGTGCTTTCCCTTCCATGCGGCTCCCGTCAACTCCATCGCCGAGATCCCGGAGAAACAGCGACAAAGCACAAACCTACACACTGGCTCAGTGGGTGTCTTGCGAGCTTCCCATCGGGCTTTTGATCCAGAGAAGAGTATCCATCCCCAGTTTCCATTCCACCCACACGAGAAGGAGGAGAAGATCAAACCTGGCGAGATCGTGAAGTTGGAGATCGGCATCTGGTCGATGGGTGTGGACTTTGATGCTGGCGAGTCGATCAGCGTTCAGGTGAGTACTAATGACTTGGGATGATTGATGTTCTTTGCTGACGACTACTAGATTGGCGGACAATTTCCGAACATCGCAGAGTATAAGGCTTGGTCAGAGCCGCGACCTGAGCATGAGCGGAACAAGGGACAGCATAAGGTTCACTGCAGTCAGGAGCATCCGTCGAGCATTATACTGCCGTTTGTCCCCTTATAGATATTGGAAAGCTTTGAATGAGAACCGTATCAGATGATGAAATCAAAGCTTGCTGATACTTGCATTAACTAAACTTTAAACACTTGATCAATGTGACATGATGCCGCAGAGGCGTAGCTTGTGATCATTGCCTTCAAGCTCCCACGACCACGGCCAGTGCATCTCCCGGTTGATATGGCGGACGAGGCACATCTTTGCCAGGATAATATGGCTGAACCGGTGGGTAGGCTGGAGTTGGTTCAGTAGGATAGGCTTCTACATCCCCTGGATGGTACGGCGGCGGAGTCACGTCTCTGCCAGGATACCACGGCTCTTTTGGTGGCAGGCTCGGGGTTGGCTCAGTCGGGTATGCCAATGCATCTCCTGGTCCGTATGGCGGGCGAGGCGTCTCTTTGCCAGGATAGTATGGCTTTTTCGTTGGCTCGCTCGGTGTCGGGTCAGAGTAGGCGTCTGGTCCAGCAAATGGACGGAGAGGCTCGGGCTCCTCAGGATGAGGCTTCGGAGTTGGGTGGGCAGGGACTGAGCCTGGGAATGAAGTGAGCTGTCCTTCCTCTGGAGCGGGAGGGCAGCCTGGATTGTGAGGATTCATTGGGTGAGGGTGTTTGGGGGAGGAACTCCAAAAGATCGGAGGTGGGTTTGCTGGCCAGGGGCTATCGGGCTGGGGTCTTGGGTCGGACATGGTCAGTGTCGGGAGTTTGGTTGATGGATATGTTAGTGGGCGAGTGGAGAGTGGTTGATGAGTAGACTGAGAAGGTCGAGAAAGGATTGCGTATAAATACCACTCAAGCATCATCATTCACAGAGTACTGTCTCTTCAATGACTGTCGTCGACCAAAGCTGTACATCTCACAGGTCTGTCGTGAATCCACATAAATCCATCGTAACGTCTTTCACCATAGATCACACACGTAGTTTTACCATTCAATATACACCAATTCGTGATTCATTCTCCAATCTTCACCACATTCGAGAGGCCACCGACCAGTCTAATGCGACATTGAAGGGCCTTCTGTTTCCTTTGCGACCCAACGCTCAGTAAACTGTCGAATCTGCTTGCCATAGACGAAGACAGGAATACCGAGCAGTCCCAGAGCAGCAGTCAAGCCTCCATACGTGGCAAATGATCCATCATACCCGGATGTCTCAACGAATTTGGCAACGCCATAGCTCGTCCCGAAGCTGATGAAGCCACGCAAAGCCGTAATGACGACCAGAACTGGAGCAGCTCTTGTAGGGTATGCGTCGAGCAGGTAGGTAATTGCGGCGATGTTGGCACCGACGAAGGCGAAATAGTAGGCTGCGTACGACCATACGATGGCGAACCAGTGGTACTTCTCCGGATGGGCCGCCGCTTGTCCATAGATGACTGCCGCGATGACTCCGATACTGATGGGAATCCAGAGGAGAAGTAGCCGGTTCTCGGGGTAATGCACACCGCCATGGCGCTTCGCTCTCCACTTGATCACATAATCGGACCCGTTTCCCAAGAGAGGGAGAGCAACGAGGGCAACGACAATCTGGCCGGCGTTAACGTACGAGGCAGAACGGTCAGCCCAGTTGTAAGGAGCAGCGGTAACGATGCCGGCGTACGTCGTGCCCAAGGCAATGTTGACACCAATGGTCAGGCCGTTTATGAGGAAAGCCCACAGGACGTTGGGGAACAGAAGAATTTGGAACGTATGCTGCATTCGCTCGTTAGTGATTTGGACCTTTGGCATGATGAGTTCGAACTTACGTAAAAGGTGTAGGCACCCTCTTTCCAATCAAAGTCGTTGACGAAAAGACGGAAGTCTGATCTGATAGTCCTTGGCTGATATCGCACAAAGTCCAGCTCGGGTCGTTCTGTTATCCGAACAGGTCGAGCAACAGGAGTGGGGGTATCGCCATCAGATGTCTGGCCGTACGCAGCGAGTGTGCGGTGGTATTTGGACTCCGGTACCAAGAAAAGAGAAAGGAGAAATACCAACGCACTCAAACCACCTCCCAGGATGTACCAGTTCCCTGGACCAATGGCGCCTGCGATCGGAGAAGCAAAAATTACATATATGGCCGAGATGATGGTCTGGATGGCAGACTGCCACATCAGGAATGTGCTTCGTTCGTGCAGGAAGTGAATCTCCTGGATCATCATCGGAACAAGAGCCTCACTTTGTCCAGCAGCCAGACCCAGTATCATTCGGACTCCCAGATGAGTGTTGTAATCCTTGACATATGCGGCACCGATAGCGGATGCGACGAGTAGGAGGCAAGAGAAGAGATACACGGGTCGGCGGCCGATGACCATGGCGAGTGGCATCAAGACCAAGTTGCCGACGCCCATGAACATTGACGGATAGGTCATCAAGGCGGTGATGTCGGCGTAGGTTGCTCCATCTGAACGCTTAAAGTCAGCCTGAGGTGACGCAAAGGTCAATGCCATACTACTCACGAGCAGAGTAATCAGGGATGTAGAACTGGAGCAGGCCTCCGAAGCCTGACACAAGGGAGAGGCCAACGCTGGAAACTATGACATTCGTTAACAGTATGCTACACTAGCATCGGGATGGGCTTACAAGTGGACAGTAGTAAGATGAAGACTATCTTTCTCCACTTTGGCAAGTTGAGAGGGTCTTCGAGAGACTAATCAGCTTTTTGCGGCCGTCATTTCAGAGAAATAGAGAGGGCACCTCGAGGGTCAGCGCTCGGCGACGGAATGAGGAAAACCTCTTTGTCGTCCGTGACTTGAATCTGTCCGATGGCTGCGTATTGGGTGACGACTTTGGCAATGCCGTCGTCGCTGCTGGCGACTTCGTACCGGTCGACCGTGGTTGCGTCTTTCTTGTCCATGATTGCTATGTTTCAACGAAGAGAAGACGTCTCCGGAATAGTATCAGGCCATCCTCGACGACCGACGATCCTCGTGGTATTATAGACCTTGTTTGCCCACCATTGCGAGGCTGCCACAAGCGCATAATGCCACGCAGCCCCCTCTGGTCCAGGCGCACCCCGGAAAGCAATGCCACGAGGCTAGAGTCTGGGGAAGAAGTGGCAAGGAAGTCGGCATGGGTGGGAATGGGCGGGCAATATGGGGAAGGGGCGGCGAAGATGGGATGACAATTGCCGAACGTCTGATAGGCGTACGTAGCCTGCATGAAAGTGCGGAGGTGGCTGTCTGGGCACCCACTTCATCCGCTCGGTGGGGCCATATTACCAACACCTCGCCCACTATCCGACACCTGCGAGTGTGAAACAGAACTGTCACACAGAGCGCATGGCATCGAGCCCCAAACGAGCAAAGCTTTCGGCCGCGGTGGATAGCACCACTCCCCGGCCACCACATGTCTGCCAGTTGTGTGACAAGGCCTATGAACGCTTGGATCACTTGAATCGCCATCTCGATTCACGTGTGTTCCCCTGAGCCATTGAAGGAGAGAAGCGCATACTGATCTAACGTGCAGACCGAAACGAACGGACTTTCAAATGCTCACAATGCCCGCAAGGCTTTAACAGAAGGGATCTACTCCTCCGCCATGAGGCTTCCCACGCCAAAAATGCCGCCAACGCCCGATCCGGCCTCAATCGAGCCAGCGAACGGGCTGTCAAGGCATGCGATGCCTGCGTTGTGTCGAAGCTGAAATGCGAGAACACACGACCGTGCCAGCGTTGTCGTAAACGCAAGATCGCCTGCGAGACCAAGTCGCTCAACAGGACGGAATCACTCTCGGCTCTGCCTACTCCTGAGTCAGATAACCTCTCACAGACGAGGCCACCAAACGACGGACAGCCAACATACTCACCAAACGAATCCAATGTCAACCATGGCGAGTCGCCCACGTTCGATGCTTTCCCACAAGCTGGACCATTCGACGCCTCCGGAATGGGGATTACAGGGGGTTCGAACTCTCTGCCTATGGACTCATTCCCATCTATATCGCCATTTCCTTCGTTCTTCGAGCAGATCATGGCTCCCGAGTTCTCAGCTTCAGCGTCGATGTCCATGCCACCCGACATCTTCAACACTCTTCCAGAGACAGATTGGTTCAATGAATCAACAGACATTTTCGGGCTTGATTTCATGCCAACCATTGACAACGCCATCGAATCTCAGATAAACGGCAGTACTTTGCATTCTGACTCAAGACAAGGCTCGACTGATGAGCAGCAGAGCACCTCCACCGAGCACATTAGCGACTCCGCCAAGCAACGGCATGCCATCTTCCAGCGATCATTATGGCTGTGGAAGCCCGAGCTCAATCAGAATGCATTCAGCGAGCACCCTAACATTCCAATGAGCGAGCAACAAATCGATATGGGAGCATCGCCACACCAACCATATCTCCCGCCTCTGCATATGGAAGACACATTATCACAAAACTCCAGAGATCGGATACTTCAGCTGGTGGTGAAGACGGCGAAGTCGCACATCTCGATACCCAGCTTTCCAACAGTGCAATGTCTCGACATCCTGCTCAAAGTCGGTATTGCAAAGAGACTAGAGACCGATGCCTGGATTCACCCGTATACCTTCGACTCGGAGAAGACTCGCCCCGAACTCCTGACCGCACTGATAGCGGCTGGCTGTGTCTGCTTCGGCATCCCTCGTGTATCGAAGACCGGCTTGGTGCTTTTCGAGATCGTCAGAGTGGCCTTGAACCAGCTGGCTGAAGACGACAACAGCGTCATTCGGGACTTGCAGTACTTGCAAGCATGTATGATCTGGATTGATGTTGCTGCATTTTGCGGGTTTGAACGGAAAATGCAGGTGGCGGAGAGTAGTCTGCAGCCTTTGGTGACGGCTTTGCGTAGAACTGGCAAGTTTGACCATGTTGCTTACAGTAACACTCGACCCTCTGCTTCTGATGAGGGCGAAAAGCTAGAATCGAAGTGGAAGAAATGGGTGGAGGAGCAGTCTTATACAAGGTCAGTGTCGAACGATGTCCACGCATTAAGCAAAATCTGACCTTCTCTTTAGACTTGTACATCATCTGTTCGAACATGACATGTACACGACCATCGCCAAAGAGCGACAACCACTTATCTCATACGCCGAGATATCGCTTTCCCTACCCGCTGCTCGGGACCTATGGCTTGCTCCATCGGCGGAGATCTGGCAGATGGCGTTCGATACCAAATCTGTCTCGAATTCGAAGTCAGATCACATCTCCATGCGAGACCTGCTGGCAAACAGTGACTTGGTGAAATGCCTTTCCGATCAATTGGACGTGCGGGTTGCACAGACCTCGCATTTGGCCGGGCTAGCAGCTCAGTGCTGGGAATACTTTCAGCAATCCAAGGTCACGAATAGTGCACTCGCACCTACAGATGACCCGTCTACTAAGCTTTGGATGCAGTCGAGGCACCAGAAGCTGTAAGTTCTCGCTACTCCTCCATGATTTGACGCTCACGACTTATGTAGGTACCAATCATTACAATCCGCTCGGGACAACCACACTATTACAGCTGCCGTCACCGGAGTCTTCACCGAGCTACTCATGATGAGCCTCCATGTCAGTCTGGATGAGATCACCAGGTTTGCCGGAAAATGTGGCGAAACAGAGGCCCATCGAGCATACCAAGCATTACAGCCTTGGAGTCAGACTAAGCAGGCACGGGTAGCTGTTTGGCATGCAGGTCAGGTCCTTCGTCTAGGCAGGGAAGTGCCACCGTATCAACTCCGCGGCGCTGACTCCTTGATGATCTACCATGCCATTATGGTTCTGTGGGCATATGGAATGATGCAAAGAGATGTGGCAAGACGCAAGGGATCCTCGACAGCGAACGGTGACGAGCCATCCGTCTTCTTGGATGAAGTCAGCAACGATCGTACGAATACTTTTCTTGTGATGGGCACCGGCAGAGCTTGTCTTCGGCTCTTGGATCCGACTTCAGGGGCAGCGTCGCAGACTTGTGATGTCCGCAATGCACAGGCTGTCATGGCCGTGGGAACTGCTGTGCTTGAGAACAATCTCCCCAATGAGACCCGCGAGAATCTTCCACAGCTTATACGGTCTTTGTGTGAGTTGATGCGAGCGCTTGGAAGTCTGAGGTAGGCGTCGACTATAACGGTAGAGCTTAGCACGGAACGCCTATGCAAGATTGCTGTCTCACATCTCGTACAAAGTGAACCATCTTTAGACCTCTGGAATCTGTCTTTGTGGGCTCTCCCTTGAAGCAAGACGTCGAGAAGGTTCTCTACATCCCGGGCTTGTTTATAAGTCTGACCGTACGGCAATCAAGCGCTGAGTCTATCGGCAACACACTCAACCACACAACGTCGCTACTTCTCCTGCACCATTTTTTCTTCCCGCAGCCTACATCGACGAATTGATCTCGAACACTTCACCAACTAGATCGAACAAGACCGCCATGGCCAGCATTACCAGCGACACATTCATGGAGACGCCCGCCAGCACGCCGCCACCCAAGTATGACATCCCCCCCTTCTCTCTGCGCGAAGACACCGCTCCATGCCCAGGCTTCACGTACATCATTCGAGTGAAGGACACCGACCGAGCAATGACCCTCGCCAACGATGGGCTACGTCTCGAAGATACCGCCAACGGACAGAACGAGAACAATCGCTGGCTGTGCGTCGATGATGGAATGTACATTGGCTTCTACAACGTCAAAGCGAAGGTCTTCATGGGGCACGACAACAAAGGGATAATGGTAGCCATGTATCCCAAGCTCAATCCTTGGGAGTGGATGGGCTACAGAAAGGACCGAAAAGGGGGATATCAGCTACTCTCGGCCCACTGGGGCAAACATAAGAAGTTCGTCAATGCGATTGAGGACTCTACGAGAGTGGCGAGAGAGGCCAACTTGCATACGGTTTGGGAGTTTGAGGAGGTTGGGGAGGAGGCTTAGATTGGTTGAAGCGAGTGAAGCCATCTGATGAGAGGCAGCTTGGTATGCTATTCTATTGTTCATGAGCATCGTGGGTCGCATCGTGGAGAAAGAATACCGAGCATGACTCCAAAATGGAATATGTGACCTTGCATTTGCTTATAGCACTCGATGCAGAAGAATGAATACAAATGCAATCAAAGCGCATAGCGGAATCGACTGTTTTCTCTGTCGGTCAAATCCTGGATGGCGACCTGGCTTGCAGCTGCAGTAAAGGGTTCTCCGCTCCATTTTTTGTTCTCAAATGTAAGGAGCAGCCTCATGACCAGGCTGCAGCCCACCGATATCGAGGCTGTAACGATGACGCCCTTGAACATGCTCGGATACTGCTCTGGAACTTCGGTGGTCTTGACGAGCAACGGAGCAAATCCATCACTGATGCAGTATGTTGCCCATATGAGGCCCATGAAGAAGACTTTCTTGGTGTAGCCGCCGGTGTTGGATCCAACAAGAGATAAGAGCATGGTGTATGCTGGTGCGAACGAAAAGATGAGAAAGAAGCCAGCGAGCGCCGCTGATCGTTGTGAGGTCCAGGTTACTTTCCAAATGATGGTGGCGCCGGCAATGACAGGCAGCTCGCACAAGGCCCAAACGATCGTTCGAACGTTGCAGAAGTACGAGCCCGTGAAGCCAGTGATTATGAGGAGTACCAGCAGATAGAGGCCTCCGCATCCGGTCAACAAGACTGATTTGAACGGCGAGTAGCCAAAGCTGCGGACGATCACCGCTCCGAAGCCTGAGAGAGCCCCATTTACGAAGTGAATGCAGAAGGTCGCTACCACTGTCAACCAGGTCTTGGGGTCTGACAGAGCATCAATGATCTGGTACATCTTCATTGTCTTGCTCTCCTCGCTCAGCTGCTCAGCATGTATCCGGGCGACTGCCACATCTTTGTCCTTCTCTTTCAAGAATCTTGCTGAGTGAGGGTTGTCTGGAAGTGCATAGATCATCAAAGCTCCCCAGACAACGGTGATAGCTCCCAAAATCAAGTATTGGTACTTCCAAGGATGCAGAGCGCCATGGATGTGGCCGATGGCGTACACCAATATTGGACCAATGAAACAACCGAAGCCTTGTGAGATGTACCAGATGGAGTATCGAAGCGGCTGCTCGTCTCGTGTCCAGAACATCGAGATCATAAGAGAGAAGCCGGGGCCTACGGCGGACTCGCAGACGCCGAGGAAGAACCTCTGTACCATGAAGCCGGGATACGATGAGACGACTGCGGTGAGCATGGTAACGATACCCCAGATGAGGACCGTCGTGGCCAAAAACTTTCCCAAGGGAAGTTTCTGTGCTAGAAACGCTGCTGGAAAGACTACGACACACGACGTTAGCACGATGGCATCTTCAAGGCATGACTACCGGGTATGTAGTCTTACCACCCGCCAGATATCCCCAATAGAATATCAAAGTAGCCAGTGAGAAACGATGCAGATCTTCTATCGGCTTGTGTGTCCTCGGGTCGAAGCCTTTGATCTCATACAGATGAAGATCTTGAACAATCCCGAACTGTGAGGCACCATTCAAGATAACTTTATCGATGTATTGTAAGGCGTACGTGACCGAGATCATGGGCAGAAGCCGGAGATCGATCCGGCGTAGGCAGCGTTTCTCATCTTCTTTTGAGAATGGCGGCTGTGCCGTATCGTCGAATGTCGGGACGGCGTTCTCGATGATGTTGTTGTCGTTCTTGAAGCCGTTGCTGGCGTGTTCGATGTGGTCGATAGGCTGTTCATGGCTTTTGTCTCCCGTGGACTCCATAGTTGGGTCTTGATATATTGTGATGGCAATAGACAGTGATTTTGAAGTAGGCTTCAGGATTGGAAGGAAAGATCAACAAGGGGTTGATGGGACGGGGCATGCTGGAATACCCGTCAGGCTACATCCGACTCTCTACATCCGTACGGCTACATCCGGCTTGTAGAACCGCTCTTCTACATCCGCATGCTATATCCGCATCTCCTCTAAAGCATAAATACACCGCTGATGCTTGTCGGTGCCGCGTCATGGTCTGCATCCGTCGAACCAGTCGATCCGTTCCCGTTCGATCTACCCCTCTTCTTCTCTTCCAAAGCACAGCTCTTCCACCTCTCTCCGAACTCCACGGCCAAGCTCCGCGCCTTGGGTCCAGTCAGGACACTTCGTCATTCTGCGAAGAACATGAGAACATGGCCGAATATTTCAGCAGATTAGCTTCACATGCAGCCTTCAATCGTGTCGCCGTTCTCGACCCAGCGACGTCGACAGAGTACACCTACGGCCAGCTTCTCGACCGGACGACAGTTTTTCGTGAGCATGTTCTCGCAGCCGCCGAGAGAAAGAATGTCACGGTCGAAGGAGCGAGGATAGGCGTGATGGTGCCACCTGGAGTGGACTTCGTTGCTGCGGTGTTGAGCATTTGGAGCCTCAAGGCAATGGTAGGTATGAGATATGACCCGACGTCAACGACTGGACCTCGCTGATGACACAATTTAGTCCCCATCTGCCTCACACATCCATTGCGAGAGATCAAATACACCGTAGAAGACTCTGATCAGGACATCATCTTCTACCATCCGGACTTTCGCCAGAGAATCGCAGGCTTGTTGAAGGACAGGATAGCAATCGACGTTACCTCCATTTTGAAGGGTGCCAGACCCGCCAAGGTACACTTCGTTGCCATGTTGGGTTTCATGAAAGGAAATTTTGCTCACTTGTGGCAAACAGACGATAGACTTCTCAGCACTGGATTGGCCTGCTGATACATCAAGCACCATCATCTATACGTCTGGCACGACGGGGCCTCCTAAAGTACGTCAACATTGCCCCATCAACGAACGAAAGCAACCCTACTGAGACATGTTGATTGCAGGGGGTCGTACAAACAGCTGGAGGCTCAGAACACTCTATGCGCGGCCTCGCAAAGGCATGGAAGCTCGTCCCAGATGATCGAGTACTTCATGTCCTCCCTCTTCATCACGGACATGGATTCACTTTGTCTCTGTTCCTCCCTCTATGGGCTGGGGCAGCGGTTGAATTCATGCCCAAATTTGACGAAGGTCAAGTCTGGCGGAGATTGATGAACTCCGAAATGCCTCCCATTACCGTCCTCATGGCGGTGCCGACGATTTGGGTGAAGATGATCTCGTACTTCAATGCTCATTTGAAGAAGGATCACAATGTCGCGAAGAAAGCCGGAGATTCGGCTGCTTCACTTCGTCTGGCCATCAGCGGGTCTGCTGCACTACCGCCTCCAATCAGACAAGCCTGGGCGGATATAGCTCATGGATATCTCCTACTCGAGCGCTACGGGACAACCGAATCTGGCATCATCTATACCGGGCAGTTGGGTTCGAACGGACGCATCCAGGTGAGTGGAAACGAGGGTTCTTTCGCTGCAGGCTGACTGACAAGAGACAGGGAAGTGTGGGATGGCCAGTCCCAGGTGTGCAAACAAGGCTGATTGCTGACGATGGGAGAGATGTCAGCAATGTGACGGATACCCCTGGTGAAATCCAAGTCAAATCCGCCGGCTTATTGAAAGAGTGCGTATCTATGTCGTTTGCATGATCGATCGAGACTGACACGCTCTACAGATATTGGCGCAAGCCAGGGGCGGCTTCCAAAGAGATGACTAGCGACGGCTGGTGGAGAACAGGAGACATAGCCATGATCAAAGCTGAGCACAACAATGCCACCTTCATCCAGGGGCGTGCGAGCGTCGACATCATCAAATCCGGCGGCTACAAGATCTCTGCACTGGATATCGAGACAGCTATGCTGCAACTGCCATTCGTCTCCGAAGTAGCTGTACTGGGTGTGTCTGATCCAGTCTGGGGCGAGATGGTGGCTGCAGTGTGCATTCCAGTCGCTGGCAAGGCTGCGGAATTGACGATTGCGAATGTGCGCGAGAAGTTGAGGGGCACGCTAGCACCGTACAAGCTGCCTCAAAAGCTGCACGTGCTGGATTTGATGCCGAGAAATGCTATGGGAAAGGTTCAGAAGAAAGCGTTGCGAGAGCAGTGTTTTCCAAGTCAGCAGAGGGCGAAATTGTAGAGAAGTGGCAAGGCTGTATTAGATCTGTAGAATCCCAAACGCTTCACTCCGCGATCGCAGTTGCCTTTCGCCGAGGCCGGATGAAAGCTAAAACTGGGAAGCAAGATATAAGTATCGAGCTGGGCCCCGTGAGTTCTCTCACTTTTCCTCGCTTTCTCCCACACAAAATGTCCGTCGAGCTTGAATACCGCGGCCATGTCGCCATCATCACCATCAACAATCCCAGTCAACTCGGAGCCCTGAGTCGAGACATGATCGTACAATTGGGCCATCACATGCGAGCAGCCGAAGAAAAGAAAGATGTCTACATTACGCTTCTGGCCGGCACGGGTCGTTTCTTCTCATCGTAAGTCTCAGATGATCGATCCATGATCATGGCCCTCATCTATCTTCATCATAGCGGCGCAGACATCAACGAGAACCGCGATCCCTCCGCCAACGAGGACCCCCGAAGAAACTTTGTACACCATTTTGCCGACCTCCTTGACATTGCGCAGACGTTCTACACTCACAGCAACATCCTCGTCACAGCTCTGAATGGACCAGTCGTGGGCCTCGCATCAGCTTTGGTCTCTCACTCCGACTTCATCTACGCAGCTCCACATACATACCTCTTGGCTCCATTCAACTCCATTGGCATTGTGGTAGAAGGAGCCGCAACACGCTCAATGATCAACCGCATGGGCGCTGGCTTGGCGAGAGAAGCTATGCTCATGGCCAAGAAGATCATTTTGGATGATCTGTGCCAGACGAAGTTCGTCAACGGTGTCTTTGATGCGGATGAATCCGGGAGAGACGCCGAGAAGTTCACGAATACCGTTTTGAAAGAGGTCTGCGAGGACATGTTGGGGAGTCATCTCAGTTCGTGGAGTATGCTGAGGACAAAGAAGGTCATCTCGAGGGCTGATGAGATCACGTACGATGCACAGGCTGTTAGGGAGATGGTGGGTGGTGTTGAGGCTTTTGAGCGTGGGTATCCACAGGAGCAGTTTGCGAAGATGAGGAGGAAGGAGAAGAGACATAAATTGTAGACTGCATGTTCATCATTGGGAGTAAGCATTAATGTTCCACCTCCTTGAGAATCACCCTCACATTCTGCGTTTGGTGCGTTATGACATCCGCAGCCTTGAAGTCAAGCAGTGCTTCCGGAATCGGCAGCAGATCAAAGTTCCAGACGATGAGAGAGTAGATGGTTCTCATCTCGAGATAAGCGAGCTTCTTGCCTGAAGCGATGTCAGCTCAGACTCAGGCATATGTGACGTACAGAACTGCACACCGTAGCAAGAGCGTACTCCAGCGCCAAAGATCTGCATTGGGGCAGCCCTGGGATCGAAATCCACCTGGCCGGTCGTCTCGTTCTTGACCAGCCAACGCTCAGGAGCAAACTCACTCATGTTGATCTGCTCGCCCCAGCGTTCGTGATCGGCCTTGAACTCTCGGCTTGACGTGCTGCGCTTTTGTTCGTCGATAGGTAAGGCAGGGCTACGGAAACTCGGTCCGCAAGTCTGTACAAAGGCGAGAATTGGTAAAGGGCACCTGAAAGTTAGAAAGAGAAACGTACAAGCATGAAGACATCGGTGCCTGTATCCTGGCCGTCAGCTCAGTACAATCATACGAAGAGGAAGCATACCTTTGGGAATGGCATGACCGAGCACTTGAGCATCTTGAGTCGCCACCCGAATGTTGGCTGCAATGATACAGCTGTGGCGAAGAACCTCATCAATGAAAGCATCCAGATACGGAATGTGAGCTTCCGCGATGTCTTTCGGAGCGGGCTGTTGGCCACTCTCCCACGCCGCTGGGAACGCTTCCTTCAATGTCTGTCGGAGCTTGTGCTGGACGTCTTGGTACTTCGTCAGATACTTCAATCCCCAATTGACCGACGAGGAGGTGGTCTCGAAGCCCGCGTTTAGAAATCCAGCAAGTTCGTCGTGGAGGATAAGGGAGTCCTTCTCAGGCTCGTTGCCTTGCTTCTTCGCCAGTGCCGTCTCTTTCTCAACTATCAGGTCGACAACGCAAGTCACTTCCTCTTTGTGGCCAGTCTTGCCAAAAGCCTCCCAGGCATCTCTCAGCCTCTCGGTGATCAATCTGTCTCTGAGCCCTATCTGCCGGCGGTAGAACGGGAAGAAGTTGATGGCGAACCCTGTCATCATGATCTTAGTGAAATGGAACTTTCACATCTAGGAGGATGCTCTTACAATGGTGACGCCGTCCGAGGGGAGAGTTCATGGGAATCTCGGAGCTAACAGCCAAGGCTTCAAGAGCAGTGTAGACTTTCGAAAGGCCCTCAACAGGCAGATTTGTGACGCTGGTAGGGGTTGAACATGTTGGAGCCATAGCGCCGAGGCCTGAGAGATACTCGCTCTGCGATTTGGAAGCACCCGCCGTGGATCCGAACGTGGCTGCCCAAATGGTGTCCACAGTACAGTACTTGATGTCTTGAGCAACATCGATAACATGCCCTTTCGCTATCCTAATCTTTTGGTGCCAAAGCTCGACGAGATCGATTGTATTCTGGTGCACTTTGTGAGCTGCAACGTTGTTCAGAAAGCGTGGAGACATTGCTTCGGCCATGAGTCGCCGATTGTACCGCCATTGATCGTTGGTACGCATGTGTACTTGATTGTTGGGCAGGATAGAGACGAGCAAGTCTCCGAAGAAGTCGGATCGATCGAACTCGCGCCCTCGGCGGGCCATGATATCTTGCGATCTGGTTGCTTCAGCTTTCGATCTTTGCTGTGTCTTTACGTTACTTACTCTCTGCCATCCATGATAATCACCCAGGGTTTTGCGAACGGTCTGACGAACACTTGACAGATTGGGCCGCCGAGCTCCGTGCATTTCTGCTGCAGAAATGTGATCATTTCGCGGGTCCGGCCATGGTATTCGAGGGCGTTAGGGACATCGCCCAACAATCGGTTCGCTGACTTCTTGTCATATGGAATTCCTGGGATCGGCTTTGGCAAGGCTGCTCGATACAGTGCAACCAACAAGATGCTCACGACAACAATCAGCAAGCCGGCTGTCTGCGGTGATATGAACATTGTATGGAGTGGCACCTGTCTAAGCGCAAAAGTCTGGCGCAGACACTTTGAAGAAGTGCAGATACTGAGCTGATATGTTCCACTAATTAAGAAGGATTCTTGTCAGCAATGGCGTTGCCTCTGCGTTGTTGCGAGAGAGATCGTCGTTCAGTTGCCATGCGAGGCAAGCGCTGGGATACCACTCGGGAGGCACCCATGAGAAATATTACACCTTGAGCTGCGCGAGCTGAGGTCAGATCCTTGATAGGCGGTCCTTGTTTGGTCGCCCATGTGATTCGCACTTGGAGCTCAAAATTATCCAGGAAAGGGTTGCGCTTCGAAACAAGATTCATCGCTGCTGAGTCAAACCAAGAATGTTGATGCCATGATTTTATGTCGCCCGCTATCTCTTCCATGAATCTGGTCCCTTCCTATCGTATGGTCACATAATCGTGATGTACATACATCCTCCTACATATCCGAACATGCCTGCTTTGGATGCCAAGCTGCGATTGACGCACTTATGACCATTCGACCATGTCTGCGCAGCAACTTCGCAAATGAGACACTCAACCACTTGCCGGATTGCTTTGGAGTCAAGGCTGGCATGGCAAGCAAATGCCGCTGCTGTCTCTGGCGAAATTTCACACTGGCGATCGGTCCGTATCTTGTCTTGGCCACTCCTTGATGGCGTCAACTGCTATGCCCAGGCGGAGGTCATGTTTGATGTGTGTTTCATTGCAGTTCTCCAGCAGTGAAAAAGATGTTCCATTCCATCGTTCAAAATCTCAATGAAGTCAGTCAACCGTTCATGTACATGGAAGACAAACTCCACAGTAGGAGCGACTCCCATGAGAGAAACGAGATCTCCTCCTGCAACTCCTTGACCCGCTCTCGGACGTACTGTGCTCGTTCAGACAGGCCATTTGATTCGTACCAGCGCTGTGCAAAATGTAAAGGTGCGCACACAGAGAGCGCCTTGCTTATGGCTCCATCTGCGTCTCGGATGAAATGCCCACACAAGACAGACATAGCGTGGGCGGTTCTTGTGGCGTAAGCAGTTGACTCCTTTTCGAGCGTCTCATCTTCCAAGGCAGATGCCAGTCCTGCGATTGATTCTCGGATGAGCAACAGGCAGATCAGACGCATCAATTGACACTGGGCACTGGAGAACGGGATGTTGCGGAGGCTATCATTTTCCGAAGATCTGATCTTGCTGGCATTGTGCGATTGCCAATCCATGAGACTGCGCTCAAGATCCAGTAGTCCGTCCAGTGCTGACTGTGAAGCCGGAGCGTCGTCGTTCGAATGGCTTCGCGCCCTTCGTGCACTTTCTAGCAAGCCGGGGAGTTCAATAGCCACCTGAAGTAAAGAATCTGTCTCCTGAGGTATAAGGTCCAGAACATGCGGAATGTCGTTCCAGATGCATCTGTCGACGGGCAATGTAGTCTCGGTTAGCAGTGATTGCAGAAGCATGATTTGCCGCATTTGGGCAAGCAACCACCCTGTCAGAGATGCTCCGGACGACTTCAGAATCTTCTGGTGAGTCTTGAGCAAATGGACGAGACCAGCGTAGAGGTTTGAGGAGCCGAGAGAAAGCGGCTTGAACATGTCCAGGAACAGCAACTCGAGAGCTCCAGAGATGGCGACATGGACGTCCGAAATAGAAGACGTTTTCTGCGGTCTTTGAAGAGAACGCTGCATACTTCGAATCCCTGCAAGGTGCCGTTTGCGAGCATCGATCAGAATGCGGTCGTCCTTCAAAGTGCAGCCAGGTAACATCAGACACATGGCATCGTCCGTAGCTTGGACCAAATCGGAATGCGTTGTAGCCACATAGCCTCGAAAACAAAGCAGTCCGGCAGAGCGAGGACGTTTTGTACCAAAGCCAATCAGGCTGGCTCCAAACATTTCGGCCAGGGCGAGTCGGTGGAACGCTGCTCCTCCCAGAGAAGGGCGAAGCTGTAGATGTCCCACGTCAGGGGAATCAACATCTTCATCAAGTGAAGGAGAAGATGTCGGTATGAGTTGAGTACTGTGCTGATGGAGAGACTGAGATGATTCCGATTGAATCGCAGCCTCCTCACTTGAGTGCACCGTCTTTTGCTGAGCTTCAAATGCATTCTGCTCCGGCCGAGTTGGCAGAAGTCTCCGGCGGCCATCCGCCTCTATCTTCAAATTAGTCAACAACTTCAGGAAGATGTCGCACGTGGCAAGGTCGAAAGCTCACGCTTACTCTTATCTCGTGCTTTCCTTTGCTCTTCCCGGAAGTGGCGCATCGCTTGCGACCTTACCCTCTTCCTCGCCGCAACATCCGTCGTTGCTGAGCCTCCAGGCCCGCTGTGGATGATCTCGAGCATCATGTGAGATCCCTGTCTGATGCACAAGGTGCTTCCGGAGAGTATTCGAGATGGGTCGACGGACGAGCATTCATCATGTCAACTACAAGCCGGTGGTGCGGCTGAGCAGGGTCTGCTTCGAGATGTTGTTGTGGCGAATGAGAAGAAGTGTGTGGTACCGAGCGTTTGCGGTATTGGGACTAGTCCAGGGGCAGCATTACAGAAGGTCGGCATAATTATAAGAATGTTTCTTCTCATGCCCTCCTCACAAGTTCAAGGATGATTCTCGTCGAGGTCTGCAAGAGAGACTGATGTACGAGCAGTCTAACGCTAACCAGATAACTAATAAATGTCCTCTGCTATTCGCAGCATTCGCTTCCGCCTTCGACTTTGACGAAGCCATCAAACTATGATTTGAACGCTGAATACTCTTAGATTCGGACTTGTTGCAGATATCTTCTCAGCAGATTTGCTCACTCTACTGTGGAGCTACGTTTATACGACAATGGAGGAGAAGAACCGCACCGGGTTTAATCTCGACTTTCCCAAATATGTTAAGCTGTTCACACCCCTCTCTCGAGAAGGAGTGTTCAACGCCTAAGGAGTTGCAACAATGAGTGTCGAACTAGTATATTACCCGCTTCACATCACGGACAGGATCTTCTCCTTCAAAGTCACCTTGATGATCTTGCCAGTCGGATTCAGGGGCCACGCTTCTAGTCCAAGCTCGCTAAGGGTGAAGACTCGCTCGAGAGCATAATTGTCTCCCAAAGCTGCGATGACGGCGTCTTGTAGCGGTGTTCGGTCGATGTCTTTACCAGTCAGACCTTTCACAACTGCCACAGGAATCTCCCCGTAGACGTCGCTTGGAATTCCGAGCACAACCGCAGCCTAAAGCTCACAAGTCAATTGGAGATCATCTCTGAGCGGAAAGTTCCCGAACTCACCTCAACACCAGGCTGCCGTCTCAGCACAGTCTCCGCCACAGCCGGGCTCAGCGACAGTCCCATCTTCTTCACAATATCCTTCGTTCGACCCAAGATGAACACATAGCCTTGGTCATCCATGACCGCACGATCACCCGTCACCAGCCAGTTGTCAGCTTCATCGGTATAGAAGACCTCCGGCTGGACGTCATCGACGTACCGCGAGATCACACATGGACCGCCCACATGAAAGTCGCCGGGTACGTTTCGTGGGATGATGGTCCGGGGCTCGTCTCGTGATGCTTCGTCTGTGGATTTGACGATGCGTACGTTGCTTCCTGCTGCTGGCTTCCCGACTGAGACGATCCCGTGATAGATGGGCATCTTTTCGATCGGAATTCTGCTGAAGCCGAGGACGCCGCATGCTTCTGTCATGCCACAGGCTGTTGATAATTTGGCTGAAGGAAAGAGGGTTTGTGCTTGATTGAATACTTCGTCTGTCGATATGTCTCCGCCGAGCATCACTCGCTGCAACTGCTTCGAAGTTTGGGTGACCTTTGTCCGTGCTTCCTGTTCAGTAGACAACAGTCGGATCTGAGCTGGGATGAAGATCGTACTAATCGAGTTCCGGGGGAATCTTTCGATAGCATCTAGTGTCGAAGATGCCGAGAAAGACGCTGCCGGCATGAGGAACTCCGATCCTCTATACCTATGGTCAGCAATATCGCTTCCAAGAAAGCCGACAGCTAACTCACCTGGACCCATACAAGAAGACCATCATGGTGAAGATGACTCCAAAGTTGGGCGCTGAGGACATGAAGCAGTCCGTCAACTCAGCCAGTGCACATTTGCTGGCACATGTTGCCATGATGTTGCGAACGCTCAAAGGGCAGCCTTTAGGTTGGCCGGTAGAGGTTCCACTTGTGTGAAGTATTGCGGCAATACGCTCGCCATGCCGATCGATCGCTGTATCTTGGGCCAGGCGTGAATCGTTCCTCGCAGCCGAAGTGGACATGTCAGTAAGGGAAGTCCATCCAGGTATGGATTCTTTTTCCACCGTAACTTTGGCTCGGAGAGTCTTGCCTGTCGTTCGTAACGTCTCATCAATCCGCTCTGCTCCATGTTGATCGGGCACCATGGCCACACCCTCCTGTTCATCAATGCTGCGTAGATAATACCCCAACTGCTCACTCCGCTCAGGACGCAACACGTTGACGTCCAACGGCACCAATGTAAGCTGCAGCAATGCCGAGACCCAGATCATTAATATGTTCTCGACTCCATTTGGCAAGATTGTGAAGAGGATCGATCCACGTGTGACTCCCTGGTCTAGAAGGTTGGTGGCGACTGTCGACGCTGCTAGTTCCAGCTCCGTGAAGGTCCAGGAAAGATGGTCGGTGGTGGAAGCACTTCGTCCGATGAGATTTAATAGCTGTGAACTTCGTTGATGAAGCACGGTCACGGCTGGATGCTCGCTATTGTCATGGTTGAGCATTTGCCAGATCGAGTCTGGTAGAGGCAGCGGTGGATGCAAGGCTTGAGAAAGCTGCGCCATCTTCGTGCAGGTCTGCAGGTGTTGGATGACATTCGGTCTGTGGGACTCTGTTTTGACTGGGTTCGGGGCCTTTTAAGAGGTCGTTGCGCTGCCCTTTGACCATTGCAAAGCTCAATAATCCATCGTAGTCAGCTGTTGCTTGCGAGGCCGTCCGGTTCTGGCTCAACTTGCGAGAGAGACATCATCGACTTCGCTCAACCGGACCCGAGACCGCCGTTACGTGATCCGTTGCAGGAGTGATTAGCATACCAACAATAGAGACTCAACATGCTGTATCGTTCCGCTTAATCAAAGACCAGCATGACGGGGTTGTCGAAAGGATGGAGCAGTTGTTGATAAGTACTCGCATGTGGCACAGATTAGGTTGTCGCTGCTTACAATTTCAATGCCTCTATGGGATCAGCCTCAATCACCATGACCTTTCGACCACGACTCGGATCATGCCAAACCTTTCGCAGTACAAGCCCAGCATCCTTCAACAGCTTCGCCCATTCCGCCTCTGTTCGTTCTTTCGAGCATAACAATCCCATCATGACGATATCCATGACATTCACCATATGATACCGCTTGTCGACTGTGTTCACCCCTTCGCAAAGGAGCAGCTTGCTGTAGCCAGGCTTCATAGCTGGACGGATGTTCTGGAGGATTTTCAGTGCGAGATAATCGGGCCAGTCGTGCAGGATGCTATGCAAGAAGTAGGCTTTTGCACCGATGACAGGCTGGGGTTGGAAGAAATCGTGGACGCGAAAGGTGATGCCGGTGTCTTGCTGCTGACGGCGAGCTTGTTCGACAGCCTTCTCAACGTCTTGAACTTCCAAGAGAAACTTGCGAGGGAGGAGGGCGTTGCGAAGGTTCAGCATGTCCGCACCTATCCCACCTCCGACATCGACAACCAGAGGTGTGCTGGGATCGCTCGGTGCATTGTTCGCCAAGGTCGAGACGGGAAAGACGTTTGTCCAATCGTCTGGCGAGGAAGTGTGAAGCATGGCCATCCAGCTGTGGAAGCCCTCTGCCTCTGCTGGTCTCTTTTGGAGCCAGTCGAAGAAAGCATCGGCAGTCTGAAGGCCATACTGCCAGGGCCCATCGGCAACATCTGTAGGATTTCGATATCCAGTCTTCTTCAAGAAGTCGGGTAGACCACCGAAGCAGGGCCAGACTTGTGTGAACAGGTGGATCATGCCACCAACAGCGCCTGGCGTGGTAAAAGCCTTGGACTTCTCAGTGCCGCGATATTCATTGCTACCAGTTCGTTGCACCACATCAATGGAACAGAGCAGAGGCAAGAACCGATCCAGAAGGTCTGGGTTTGTGTTGGTCGATTGTGCAAGCTCCTGAAGCGGGCGTCCGGTGCCATCCAGGGGCAAGTGTTCGAACAGTCCAACATCCTGAGCGAACTTGATAGCAACGGAAGCGGCTGGCTGGGCGAGGAGGAACAGTCAGAGGAGAATTGTACGGGACGAAGGCTCATAGCGGCAAAGGCTGGCTTCTGTACCTGCATATATATCTCGCGCTGCAATGCCTCGACGGGCAGCTCGAGACGGTTCGTCAATGCACGACTCTTTGCAAGAGCTCGTTGTCTGGCTCGCTCATCCTGCGTGAAGAAGTTGCTGTCGATCTGGGAGAGGACGTACAGAGCCTTGTTGACTTCCTCAGCCGTCGGCGCCATACCGAGCTCGATCTGGGAGCACGTGTTGCATGAGATTGATCCTGATCCTGATTTCTTCCCGTCATCATCGCAAGAGGCGTGGTGAAGCTGTGTGACGGAGTGGTGCAGGTAGCCGAGGCATGACGTGGGAGGCTGGCCGTTCTTGGAAGGCTCGACGAGGCTTTGCACGTGATTGCGCGTGGACTGTGCTTACACATTTCGAGAACGCCAGGACATTGAATTCCATCATCAAATGCCCATCAAAGCGTCCTCAAATATTGCGCGCCAAAGCCCAGCAGCATTGCTGACCCCGTGGCCAGATTGCCTAATTGAAACCACATCAAGCAGCTATCCGGGTTGCGCAGGTCGACGCTCGAGATGGTCACTGCCAACGCTGCCGTCGTCGCGCCAACCGAGAGAACCCACACGTCGGAGTCGAAGGCCAGCAGCTTGCCCACCACGCCAAAGAGCGATAGCTGAACGCCCGCAAGCGTAACGAGCAGCGCCTTGGCCCACGAAGGACCAGGAATGAGGCGAGTGATGGTTCCAACGCCTGCTGCCTCGTCCCATTCGGCGTCCTGGTAGCTGTACACAATCTCGGTCGAGATGACCCACGCTACGACTGCCAGGTACTGACCACCCAATACGATCCCAGCTTTGGTATCAGGCCGTTGCCATAGAAGAGGCGACAGGACGTCCTCAATCCTGCTTGGGACTGGCACACCGTTGACGCCCGCTGCTGCTGCGCCCATGTACACTCCGCCAGCGAGAACGAAGCCGAGAAAGGCCTGAGGGTGGTGGGTGTATCGCTTGGTCAGAGGATACACAAGGCAGCCCAGGCCTAGAACAAGTGCGTAGAGGACACAGGCCGCTGGCAGTGGCATCAGGAAGGCCAGCAAGATGCCAGCAAGAATGCCGTCAAACACCAGCGCTTGCGTCATGGTCAAGGCATTGCGTGCCAATGGCCGATGTCGTGTTCGAAGGACTTTTCGGTCAAACTCGACGTCGCAGGTGTCGTTCCACGCAAAGTTGAAGAGCATGAGGAACTGGTTGGCCGGCAAGAAGAACAGCGCCAGGGCGAGTACATGGCGTGGCGGGACCTGGTTGAGTATTGCTGCTGGAAGCAATCCGCAAATGTGGACGATCCAGAGAAGGGCAAAGCCTGGCTTGTCCAGTCTCGCCAGCTCAGCGTATGGCCGCCATTGATCTGAGAAGAGGCTCAAGACGCCCTTGGTCGGTGGTTGATATTCAGGTTCGTACTTGAACAGGTCTGCGTCTGTAGGGTCAGATATGACCTTGATCTTGGTGGGTTTCATCGTTGTCGTCGTGATTGTTGTTGTGGTCGACATTTTGGCCGCTGTTTTCGATGCTGACCTCTTCACCCTTGACACTTACAAGAGCAACAGAAGGTCGTCAGCGGAGAAGTACTTTGATGTGCTTTTCAATTGAGTTCGCAAGTGAGTCCGCCGATGTCATGCACGCATACAAATCCTCTCGGCGATTGGTGGAGCACAGGAAGTTTGAGCTGGCTGCTGATCTTGGGGCGATCAAACGCGCTTCGTACCCAGCCAGGTCAGCCCTCTCCATCATCACTTTCTTACTTCAATAACTACACTTTCGGGGACTGCATTCACCGAACGCCCCTCCTTCGCAATCGCAACAAGCTCTACTATGCAGGAGCGCCTTGCAGACTTCGACGTCCCGTGGTGCCAGGAAATCGTCAACTCCCGGGAGTACACGCAGCTTGATCTACCCAACCGGCGACCTCCTCCACCTTTGGACAAGACCATCACCAATACCCTCTTTACGGAAACCTTGCGGACCGAAAAGACCATCGCTGCGTGGCTAGCGCTACAGAGCCGCGAGGTACGACCCACTACAGCTTCACCTGAGTACATTCTACTACTCTCTTTGGGAACTGGACTCGATGGTCATCAAGGGATCGCACATGGAGGCTTCTCCGGCCTCATCATGGACCAGCTGGTCAACATGTGTGTTGCTCTGAGCTTTGGACCCAACTGGTTCAGCGCAGAGTCGTGGCAGAAATTCATACGACCTCTTCCACTTCCCAGCCTTGCACTTTGCCGGGCTGCGGCCACGAAAATCGATGGTCGACGCATCTCCGTCAGATGCTCTTTGGAGGATGGACAGGGAACGGTATACTGCGAAGGAGGCACAGTATGCGTGCGGCGTAGCAAGTCCAACAAAGCAAAAATGTAATGGCAGGGATTCTGCTTATGCTGGTCGCAACGATGGCCTACCTCAGCGCTTTCGCGTACTCTACTCATCGGGTACTGTTGTACACCAGCGCATGGTGACCCGGAAGTCAACCTTGTCAAGATATCGACGCTCCTTTTTGGTCGTTCGCAATGCAGATTCCAAACAAGGAAGGCAACGATCGTTGAGCGGTTTGCGTGGAGGCCATGTGAGATTCATCATGGAACGGTTATTCGAAGTCAGCACGGAAACTTTTGCCGGTCTGTGACGATGAGGCATATATGATGATCCAATACAGCTTTGGGGGCGAAAATCTCGACGCCCCGCGGTTGGGGCTGGAAGATCATCCGGGTGGAGGGTCCATTGGCTGGCAGTCATGGCACCGGCGTATTCACGACCTGCAGGGCGGCAACTTTGTGTGAGATCAGCTTTGAAAGAGAAAGTGGGAAGCAGAGAGGTTCCTTGACCTTCAACTCCATTGGGCCATGTCAGCGCCTCACGAATGGACGTCATTGGCGACTACGGCAAATGGCTTCCTTCGACCAAAGATTAGACTTTCTACTGAACCCCGATTCCTGCGGGCAGTTGTCACGCAACGTGTTGGTCTTGCTATACCAGAAATGTAGAATGATTGTCGGTAGGATTGCCCGGCGCGAGGGTTGATCTTCTTGCGCAGGATCCGAATCCCCAGTGGTCGATCACCGAAGGAAGAACGTCTTGTCGTTGCTTTTCGCTCCTCTTTCTTGTTGGTGGTGCCACGAGCTGAGCTGACCTCATCTTCGTGAATTCAACTTCTTCTGTCAGGCAACCAGCGAGCAATCATGGGTGGTATTGGGACGACGACGAATGCGCTGGGATGGCTGTTCTTTGCGCTCGCTGCGATTGCCATTACGCTGCGGGTGGCGGGGCTGAGGCAGAGACATGATTTCCTGCGATTGGATGACTATATCATGTTCTTTGCGCTGGTATGATGAATTCAATGTACTCGAGATTGATGGAAGATTGACGTTGGGGATCGCAGCTTCTTAATCTACTAGGTGCGATATCTGGAACGATTGCCATCAGCTATGGCCTGGGACAGCCCATTGCACATCTCGAGGAAACGAACCCGGCGACCATTCCAAAGGCTGGAATGTGGGCGGTCGTTGCAGATGCCTTCACGCTCTTTGGAGATGTTGTGCCGAAACTCGCCATTGCACTTCTGGTGAATCGAATTCTCAACCCGCGGCCAGCGATGAAGGCTTTCCATATTGGATTGACGATTTTCCTCAACGTGTACTCGGTCGTTACGTTCTTGGTCAGCTTGGTATGTTTTCAATCCATCCCCGCTGAATCTTATGCTTTGACTGACGATTTTCCCAGCTTCAATGCAATCCCGTGGCCCATCAATGGAATCCGGAAGGCGTGCCTGGAACTTGCTTGAAACCCTACATCTTCGAGAACATCGGAATTGCAGAGGGTGCTCTTGGGTGCTTCGTGGACCTCTACTTCAGTCTCTACCCGCCCATCGTCATCTTCCAGCTGCAAATGGCCATGACGAAGAAGATTGTCGCCTCTGTCACCATGAGTCTCGGTCTCTTCACCTTGTTCACAACACTCTACAAGACGGCCGCGGTTCTTCCAACTCTCAGCAAAGCCCAGGCCGACATTACCAAGATTCTGTGTCAGGTCATCCTCTGGGGCTTGCTGGAGAACAGCGTCACCATCATTGCCGGATCCATCCCACTCTGGGGCTGGCTGTTACGGACGAACGCTTTCGAGAGACTTGCGGCTTGGACTTCGTTAAGGAGTTCAAGGGGCAGGAGGTCGCCGCAGCCGAGTACGCCTGGGACTGAGGAGGATGATGTTGAGATGATCGATAGGCCGAGTCTGAAGGATATTCCGAAGGGACCGGACAGTTTGGATTCGATTGCGGAGCTGGAGAGGAGCGCGGCGAGGTAGTGATGTGATGCAAGATGTGTCTAATATATCTATGGTCAAGCAAGAAATAGCGATCTGCTTTCGAAGTCACTCGACATCACTTCAAGCCTTCTTCCTCCCTGTGAATACAGAGACTCGAGTGATGAAATGTCCACCCGCGTCCATATCTTTCGCAAAGCCCTCAGCAATCTCATCACGAGTGACATCAGCCAACTTCTTCCCACTCGCCTCGTAAGACTTCATCATACTCCAAACCGCTTCAATACCCATCGCCGCCCAATTCTTCCTTACCTGATTGCCATCATCAGCTCTGTCCACAACGTAGATGTCGCAGGCCACTTCCTCCAAGTTGCCAACCTTTGGGTCCTGCATCAATGTATCAAGGTTCAAGTATCCATACATCATGTCGTCGGTTCGCTCGTTGTTCATCAACAGCCTGTTATAGCGGTCCAGGTAGGACATCTTGGGAGGGATGAATCGATTCACCTCCCGCTCACTCGCCGAGAGAGATGCCTTTGCTGCCCCTGGCGGCGCCACTGGTCGAGCTGCATGACGAACAGAGACTGGCCTGTCGTCTTCCACCCACTGGATCCAGCCGCCAGGCTTGAGCAAAGTGACGAGGTTTTGCAACACAGGAGCCCAAGTATCCTTCTTCATCGCCAGCTCGATGAGTCGAATGTGCACCACGTCGAAGTACCCCAACCAGCGTTCTTCAAAAGGCTGTCGAATGTCCGCGTAGTGAAGCTGAACGTTTTCAGGTCGTTCGGCTTCTGCTGGGTACATCTTGTCGGAGATGTCGAAGCCGTGGCATTCGGTTTTGGGCATTGCTCGGGCTATGTCGCAAAGGAGGATTGCTGAGCCGGTGCAGACGTCTGCTATACGTGCTCCTTCTGGGAGTTGGATGTCTGGGTGGAGGTAGTAGCCTTGACAAGAGAGCATGTCTTCATGTTGGACTCGGAGGCGTTCTTTCTCGCCGATGTCGCGGGAGAGGACGTAGTTGTCTGTTGGGAGTGGCATGTTGAACGAAGAACTGGATGAATCGTTTCTTTGGGTTTACGAATTGATGGTTCAGAACTGGAGGAGGAATTGAAGTGAACAATTTATCGATCAAAGCTGAAAGGCAAAGTTCATGCCCGTATTTTCCTGTGCCACGGTTCTGATCGACACCTCGGGCGTGAAGCTGTGCTTGTGTGGAGCTCTCGATGGGACCGATCACCACTGCATGCCCGAGCTGCAGGTGCTTGAAGGTCCCTGCCGGATGTGTGAAGGTGGGATTTGCGATGCTTTCGATGGCGGCTGCCGGATTCATGCATCGTCATGCCCCATGTTCAGCTCAAAATCCTTCCAGAGGATGAAGCTTGAGATATTGATGACGGTCGGACAAGATACCCCTTGCTCTGTTCCAACGAGATCACCTCCGGTAAGGCGAAGATGCAGAAGACGCTTTGAGGAGGCCACGCAGAAAGAACCCTAAGCAAGGTCGTTTCGTACTGGCGGTTTTGTGAGATTCTTGGTCAGATCTCTTCTTATCCTCGACAAGAACGGCACATCTCACGAAGCCGCCACATTTTCTAAGTCCTACTTGAAGAGAAGCTTCCCAGGCTATTCTGCGAACGCTCGACCAATTCGACCGTCTCGTTCTCAGACCACAGTGCCGCAATGTTGTCGCCGAGTACGCTGGGCCTGTTGCTTGGAGCGGTCGTGCTGTTTGCGTATCTCCTCTATCGAAGCACGATTCCGACTCCAATTCCTGGCATTCCGTATTCACAAGCTGCGATCAGGCCGTTTGGAGATGTTTCGGCAGCATTGAAGTACCAGGCTGAGACGGAGTTGATGACGAGTTTCTTCACTGAGAAGTGCTATGAGCTCCAATCGCCAATCGTTCAGATCTTCATGGAGCCTTTCAAGAAGCCGTGGGTGATCATTGCAGATTGTGTCACCGCTGAGGACATTCTCAGTCGACGGACGAAAGAGTTCGACGTTTCGTCTTGGTTCACGGGAGTCTTTGAGGCCATCGTCCCGGAGAGTCATCTTCATCTGCCCACCAACGATCACTGGAGGAAGCGGCGGAGGGCCATCAATGATGTGATGTCTGGGAACTTCCTTCACACCGTTTCTGGCCCGAGAGCGTATACGGCTTGTCTGGAGATGATCGAATTGTGGAAGGAGAAGCTTCGCCTTGGCGGGAAGAGGCCGTTTTCTGGTGAGCCTGAACGATGAAGATGAACTTGTTGATTCTAATGTTGTGCTCAGTCGCTATGGATATCGAGCACATGCTTCTCGACAACATCTGGGCTGTCGCTTTTGGCTCATCGATTGGATCGACCAACGCACAGAAGGACCTTCTTACCAGCCTCACAAGCTTGCCAGAGGACAAGACCAATACGAAGAGCGCTGTTGCGAGCTTTCCGGAAGCAGAGCGACCTCCTGCGTACGAGACGATCGTTGCGATCAGCGACAGCCATGAAATTCCAATCCGATCTCCAGTCGGGCCGTTGCATCACAAACTTGCTCTCATGCTGTATCCCAGGTTCCGCAAAGCTGCAAAGGAGAGAGAAGTGATGATCGCTGAGAGGCTTGATGTAGCCATGAAGCATGCGTTGTCTGATGAGCCGGACGACATTGCATGTGCTGCCGATTCGCTGCTTCGACGGGAACGAATGCTGGCGGAGAAGGAGGGCCGGAGTCCGCAGTACGATCATCCCACTATTCGCGATGATTTGTACATATTCCTGCAGGCCGGCAATGATACAAGTGCTACCACGTTGCAGTGGGCTGTCAAGTTTCTCACCGGCAATCAAGTTGCACAAGGAAAACTTCGGGAGTCTTTGCGAAGGGAGTATGGATCCGATGGACTTCCTTCTTCGCTCGAGATTACACGAGCTCATATCCCCTATCTGGAAGCCACCGTCGAGGAAGTCTTCAGGCTGAGTGCTGTTGTTGGAGTGGTGGCTCGACAAACGCAGGTGGGCTGCACAGTCCTGGGGCATGTGGTTCCAAAGGGGACCAACGTCATCTTGACGGTGGGTTGGGATCAGTTGTTGAGAGAGTAGATCGAGGACTGACAATGTTTCGCAGAACTGTGGGCCTGGATATCGCAGCCCGCCCATCATCGATGCAAACATGCATGGGAGGCCGGAGAACCAGTTTAGGGGCAATTGGGATCCAGAGTCGTTGGCGGAGTTCCAGCCTGAGCGGTGGCTGTACACCGATGATGCCGGTCAGACTCAATTTCTGCATCGTGCTGGGCCAACGCATGCCATGGGAACTGGCATGAGGCACTGCTGGGGTGAGCCGTTCTGCGTTCTCTTTTATCCATTCCTTGCCTTCTTTGTGGCGTCCAGACTAACATACATCTTCATAGGCAAGCCACTGGCAATGCTAAGCCTCCGCCTCTTTCTCACAATGATCCTCTTGAGCTTTGATCTGCAGTCGCTCCCGAATGACCTGGAAGAGTTTGATGCTATCCAGGTGATGACCCATCGGCCGAAGACTGTATATCTGAACTTGCGACCGCTGTAAATGCTGCTTTGAGGTTGCTGTTCCCTTTGAGCCGACGAGTAGGGCAGTGTATGTCGCTGCGGTGGTCGCACGCTGGAGTAGAGCCAGTGCGGCTGGTAACAAATGGAGAGGACGGCGGCGAGGAAGCACCGCTGCTTAACGGTCCATGCACGCTGCTTCTACTGGAGCCATGAGAACCTTGAATGTGTCGTCCACTCAGTAAGACGATGAGTATATCAAAGAGCCTCGAGGACCATGAATGCGTCGTCAACCCAGGGGAGGATGAGTATATCAGGCTGAGCGTCGGCTGCTCGGACACATTATCCCCATCTTCCTGCTCAATCCAGTCTCGACAGCCGTCCTCAATCGAAGCCATGAGTTGAAGAAATAAGAGCACTCCTTACAGAAAATGGAACGACTTCAGAGCTCAGCGTGGGCCACCGCCGGCGACAATGACTTCAGAAAAATTAATCCTTTGCTGTCTTTAGATGCTTCTCGCCCCGTGCGATCCTTCTAATTCGACGATTCGACCACTGGCATCCATCTCTGAAGGCACAGCTTTGCCATCGGCTTCATGGACACTTTCGTGTTGTCCGGGAAGCTCGACTCTGCCTTCGTCCGGGAGCTCCACCTTTTCAATCACCTTCGTCTCGCTCTCTCCACCCAAAACCTGCGCTCCCTCGGGGAATATGTCTTTGCGCTCGGTCTGCTGCTTCTGATGCTGCCGCTGTCTCCGTCGTCGCCTCCAGGACCAGGCAAGGATTCCGATTGCAACCAGTAGACTCAATCCAACCCCCAGTCCAACACCAAGTCCAACTTTTGCCGCACTAGAGAGTGCGCTGCTACCACCACTTGAGCTGGAGGCCGAAGGGGTTGCGGCTGCTATGGACTGGGCGGTCGATGTCGACTCAGTCTCCAAGGTTGCTAAGCCTACAGTCACAGTAGCTGCCGCCGAAGGGCCGCTACCAGCAGTGATCGTGGTCGTGGCGGCAGCAGCAGCAGCCCATCTTGACAAATCCGAACTCTGCCAAACGACCTGCAAAGCATACGCATTCCATACGTCGACAATCGCCGAGGTCGTGTGAGTACCATCAATGATATCAACGCCAATGTCAACTGCTGAGGAGACGCAGTAGCCCGTCTCATCGAAATTGTAATTCCTGCCGAATTATGAGTAAAGACGCTGCATGCAGGGTGTACTACTCACGAAGGGCAGCAGAGAGCGGTTGTGGCAGGTCCAGAAGCGCCTGTGCCTCCATGCTGAGCGTCGGCCGTCCAGCCTTGGAAACATGTTCCAGGACTGTAATACACCAGCGTCTGCGACGAGGAGGCAGTTGGGTCGTATGATTGCGCCGTCGAAGTCGTTGGGACGTTAGGATAGCAAGCTGGATCCAAGCCTCTCAAAGCCGAATTGTATGTTGGAAGAGCATTCGAGGAAACGACAGCGCCAACGGAATCGTAGCCTGATGGTCTGACGAAGAACGAGGGTCCTAGACAAGAGGTCGGTGGCGTAAAGATTGCCTTTTGGGGACCGCAGCTAATAGAAGTTGCCGGAATAGACATTGGGTATGACAAGTGCTATGGAGAGCTTGAGAAAGAAAGGTCTTGGCTGTATTTGTGGGCAATAGCGTGTACATATTGCAGCATAGAAACAGATCTCAGCTCCAGCTACTGTTTCGATGCTCTGTCCAACTCTGAATACTCCGTTAGTTCTACTTGCACGTCTCATTCGAATTATGCACGATAGTGACGAACGCTCTGCATCTTGCGCCAGTGGAGGTCATGAATGGTCGGACAACCCATTTCGGCCACCTGCAATACCTGACTTTGGTCGAATCCTCCTAGGGTTCGTAGAAATCGACGTAGGGCTTGGCTTGATTCCAAACTCGTTTGTAGAAAGGGAAGTTTCTCGCAGCGGCGAGCTGAACGCAAGACGACTTGCTGCTCTCAGACCTGATTGGATGCTCATCTATTCTCTCACGGCTCGTAGCAACAGTGCACCGGCGTGCGGCTGCATGTATATGTAAAGGTAGATGGACGCTTGGATATCTCCGCAGGACCAGATCTCCCCGAGCAACTCGCCGTCGCCACGGCTGTCGCAGAAAGTCGGACTTCCTGGAGATTAGAAGAGCGTTGGACTGTGGAAATAATGCAGGCATGAGACCGCGTTCTGAGCATCTGACGATTTGCATAGGCTTGCCGAAATGAAGGCAGTCTTCCGGAGAAATGGAGCATCACGGCCGACCAACCAATGTCGCTTTCAATCTGCCGCCTTCAAATTCGAGCCATCGCCACGCTGAACCACCTCCAGAGTGGTCTCGACCGCATTGCGGAAGTCTTGCCCAAGAAGAACGACCGGAGATTGAGCGTTTCGGATGCATTCGATTACTGGGAGGACCCGCCAGCGGAGGGTGAGACTGGCTACAGGAAGAAGCGTTGATGAGGCAACCATCTCTGACGATTCCAGTGGCCATCCCTGACCGCACGGGTCGTCCATGAAGCCCGTGGGGGTGATGCCTGAGTTGCTCGTGAGCAAGACTCCGTGAACTTGGGCGGATACACCACGGTAAAACGGCGTCACGAACGTTGAGGCGACTCCGACGTGGCGCTGCACTTTTTTCATCGCTGGCGTGGCGCGCGCTGGGTCGCGGAGAAGAGAGATGGCGAGAGCAGTGAGTGGCGATGCTGGGTGAGAATCTTGTGCAGATTGATGGGTAGACTGCCCGTTGCTACTGATGTTGCAGGTAAGACGATTCCAAACGATGCCGAGCACCGATTCGAACGATTCTGCGAAGACCGAGCTTGTCAAGGGTGGCGATTGAGGTTGAGGAGGTACTTGAAAGAGGAGGGCGCTTTGAAGAGAAGGCACTTGGGAGAAGAGGCACTCGGAAGCAGAGCGATTGCAAGCAGGGCGATTGCAAGCAGGGCGATTGCAAGCAGGGCGGTTGGACGGGAGCCTTCGAGTTTGAGGGCCTGGACGAGTGGATGGATGGATCACAGGAACGATGAGAAGTATGGGCAGATGAAGGAAGGCGTTGTTGGAGCAGCACCACGCGAGACAGGAATCGAATCCACACGTTCACCACTTCATCGGCAACCCTGAAGACCTGGATCCCCTGCTGCGGCGACTTTGGTGGAGGCAACGCGGATCAAGATACTGGATGAGACAGAGCATGGCCAAGGGAAGGAGCAGGGAAGAGGATGGACCTGGAAGAAGGGTAAGTGTTGATCTACTGTGATGTGGAAGAGCAGGGAGCAAGCAGAAGGGGAGTCAAAGCGCACCGTCTGCTTTGCACGACCTCCTGACTGCGGCGCAACACAGCATCCTGTATCGCCTGTTGATCTTCGCTCAAGACAGCCGCTACGCTCTTCAGTTTGGAAGCAACAACGCCGCCATCGAAGATTCCAGACCTCCCTCGTCACCTCCAGCATCGAATTTCCCTCCGAAGTCACTCCATCTCCTCCGCAGAGTTTCAATACGGTCGGCAGTGCATATCTGTTGCGCAAATCGACTCGACTCGAAGCTCCCTCTTCCGTCCTTGTCGCTCAACACTCTGAACCTGCCGCCATGGCCCTCGACGTTGGCTTCACGTCTCCCCCTCGATCAAGAGCGACCATGCCACCATCCTGCTCCTGGAACGAAGCGAATGACACACGAGCAAGGAGAGACTCTTGTTCCGCGAAGTAATGAATGGAAAATACCGCCCTCCACCATCCTCGCGCTTCGCAAGTGCTCGATACGCCATCTCCGTCTGCTATCGATCTCGTCCGTCGAGCAAACTCAAGAGTCAAGCCTTGGATCTAGGCATGAGGCCCGCTCCTTGAAGCCACGTTGAGTTGGAGAACATCAAGCCCAGCTTACAAGCATGGAGAGAGAGTTTGGAACCTTCATGTTGCAACATGGGAACGCTGGAGGTGTTACTGAACGCAAGTCTCAAGCCGCAAACCAAGGGACACGACCTGGAGCAGCTGAAACGCTCGCGAAGCGCCATCTTCACACCTCCAGCTCTGCCTCCGTCGTTCCCAACACAAGGACTCAATGGAGTAATCCTTTGTGGGCTTCTGCTGCTTCATCAGATCCATTGACCCCAGATCATGAAGTGACAGTCGATCCCGATTGCTCACATGGCTTCCCAGAGCATCGTTCGAGCCCGACAAGGATCAGATTGAGGACTCTCCAGTGCGCTACTTTGATCAATGATCAAGCCAGGGCTGTGTCTCAACTACTCGACATCGCGCAGCTTTCGAGTGCACCGTCATATGCGCAGGTGTACGCCAAACAATAGCGAGGACCATGCTCCTTCGCCAGAAGATGTGCAAGAAGGTTCAAACTCTACACGCACCGCGGCCGACCTTGTAGGCCACGTCTGAACGAAGATCGGCATGCGATTCAGCTGGGGAACCAACGTACCCTCCCTCTTCCGCTCAAACTGGAAGGTCAGCTCTCTCTACGAGAGCACGCCACTCTAGGCTACTGGATGTCTTGTTGCTCTCGTAAGCCTTCTTGAGGAAGTTGGGGATTGCTAAAGGTACCTTCCAGTTTGACCGGAACACCGAGGGCAGACCACCACGAGACGACGGCGGACCGGAAGGGCGCAAGCGATGTCATGAATACGGACTCTCCGGCGCCCCCGAGCGAAGACGAAGCGCAAGAGATCGCCGGCGCTAAGGAGAGCCATCCCACGTTGCTAGACGAATGAAGCATGTCCGTTGTCAGGCCCGAAGCTCTGTGAAAAGCTCAATGTCTGTGGCGCTCGCGAGGACGCTGCGCTCGCTTTCACGACCCTCGCAGCCCACATTGTGCCTTGGAAGTCCAGATACATCGCCACCCACACATGCCACCGAAACCACTGGGCCGTAGCTTCGCCTGGTTGGCTTGCAATTCAGGGACGGGGGAGCAGAAGCTTGTTGTGGGTTGACGAAACTGCGCACTGGCACAGATACCTCCCTCGCTCATGGCTCTCATCCGGTCAGTCAAGGGGCTCTGCTCACGCAACAGATTCAATTATGCGCCCAAGAGTGAAAGACTGCCGTCGAACAACCTGCGCAACGTTACGCTGAAGGTCGATCTCACCAAGACGAGGAAGCAAGAACCCTGGATGGCCAACTGTGACAAGGCTGAAGCCAGCAAAGCGATCGACGGGAAGCATACCCCACCGCATCGGGAAGGCGCTGCTACGATCTCGAAGGAGAAGTCTCCGGCGACATACGACAAGGCTTTCCTTAACAGCGGTTCAGACGGCTTCAGGATGATCTCTCTCATGATAGCCGTTTTCCCTACTCGAGCGCCAGCTCAAGAGTGGTGCAGACATGCATTCGCCGGCAGGGAGCACCTTCGAGTCTATTCACATGCAAATGCACGCCTTCAAGGGATCTAAAGACGTGCGTTCCATCCATTCGAGGCGAAGTCAACCTCCGCGTGTTGTCAGGCGCAAATGTGATCGAAATCACTACCACTGGACTGGCTCGGAGTATCAAGCATTTGCGGAAACTCAACTGCAAGGTGGCAAGGTCCTCGTCCTGGAGGAGGCGGCTGATCGTCTTAAGAGCTGGATCTTGACGGCACTTCTGCCTTCCCTGGAGCATGCTATTCTCATCGGCGACCACCAGCAGCTTCGGCCCAAGATTCAAAATTACGAACTGTCGGTTGAGAACCCCAGAACGACGGTCTCGCTGGAAGTGTCACTTTTCGAGCGCATCGTCAGCTCAGAGAATAGTGTGCCTTTCGTCACCCTCGAGCCACAGCGACGTATGCATCCGTCCATCTCGGAGCTCATTCGCACGACGCTGTATCCTAAGCTACGGGTCCAGTGAAGTCCTATCCTGAGGTCATGGGCATGCGCCATCGATTGTTCTGGATTGACTAAGGTTTGCCGTTCATCACCCTGGAGACTCAGCGACGTATGCATCCGTCCATCTCGGAAGCTCATTCGCACGACGCTGTATCCTGAGCTACAAGATGCGGGTCTAGTGAAGTCCTATCCTGAGGTTATAGGCATGCGCCATCGATTGTTCTGGTTTGCCCGAGAGCGGTTTGCCGCTCGTCACCCTAAAGACTCAGCGACGCATGCATCCATCAATCTCAGAGCTCATTCGCACGACGCTGTATCCTGAGCTACAAGATGCGGGTCCAATTCCGAGGTCATGGGCATGCGCCATCGATTGTCCTGGTTTGACTGAGAACGGTTTGCCGTTCGTCACCCCGTTCGTCACATTGGAGACTCAGCGACTCCTGAGGTCATGGGCATGCGCCATCGATTGTTCTGGTTTGACCGAGAACGGTTTGCCGCTCGTCACCCGGGAGATTCAGCGACCCATGCATCCATCAATCTCAGAGCTCATCCGTGCGGCACCCTGGAGACTCAGCGACGCATGCATCCATCGATCTCAGAGCTCATCCATGCGTCACCCTGAAGACTTAGCGACGCATGCATCCATCGATCCCAGAGCTCATCCGGCCTTGGTCCACTGCTTGCTAGCGAGGCCGCCAGCATTCGACGTCGTTCTTGAAGCAGGCCCTGCTTCTGGCACCCCTCTACAAGGCTCCCGGGTGTAGCATGGTCCTACGCTTGCTGGGATGACTTGAAGGACTTGGTCTTGCTGCTTGTTTCTCTGCTCTCGTATGTGTTGCCGTGGAGGTCGCTTCTTGGCCTTTGACGTCCATTCATAGATCTTGCTTACATTGAGAACGACGTCCTCAAACGAGTCAACCTCCTACCCTCAATATGCGCCCATGGCTGCAATCTCGACATGCATGCCTCGATCCGACTGTCCCGTTCCTCAATGCGCTCGTTTGAGATCATACCTTCTATGAACATCTTCCTCGCATCAAACGAACTCCCCTGAACGCCAGTGGCTTGCAGGACAGCCCAAACGGCGAGCCAGGACGCAAGGCGACGAAGTTCGATCGCCTCTGTTGTATGAGGATCCATCTCGCAGCGCAGCTTCAGCGTTGGGTCTGCAGGACTTGACTCTCGATATTCCCACCCAAAGACTTCGCCAATGCTTCTCGGCATACCGACTCCTGGTAAAGTCGTTGAAGAGTTGAAGGGACCTGATTCTTCCAGCCCCTGGAACCGGAGTCGATGGACAGAGCTTATGAAGAAGGCGTTCAGTCCTCTGGATCGAACAGCACCGTTGCCAGAGGATGTGCGCCTTTGAGGACTGCTTCTAAAGCTTCAAGGGTATCGTCTCGGTCTGCATCGCCCTGCTCCACAATGATCGCAGCTTTGCCCCTCGTCGAAAACTCTTGTAAAGCAGAGGAGTCTCGCATAGCGGCCACTCTGCCAGCAGTGAGTAGTCTCCCAGACTTAAGTCGTCACTTAGAATCTGATCGTTCTGCTTTAGTCGTGGGAGCACTATCTGTGGGACCTGAGGAAGAGCGATGTCCTCAGGTCAACCAAACATCGTCGGAAGCCAAACCCTGCCCCAGTGCTTACTCGCTGCCTCGGCGTCTCGTTCTTGAGGTCCACGAAACAGCAGGTAGCCCTGTTATACTATACAGCGTCAAGGAATGCGATTGTGAATGCTCAAGGATGTTTGCTGCCTGTTCCCACGCTCAAGTGTAGCCCGACCATCGAAGCGAAAAAGCTGCCTTCTGGAGGTTCGGCGTCAGTACCATCTCCATAGACACGAGCAGCCACAACAACCCAGGTGGAAGGCTTTGCGGTGAAGCTGGAACTATCTACCTCACGTCCCGTGGATCGTTTCGATCCAATACTGCTTCATCTGTACTGGACTGCAATGAGATCAGGTTTGGCAGTACGAACGCCTCGACGCATACAGATACAAGCAACTTCGATCTTGATCGCCCAGTTGGCCTATGCCGAAGCATAGACTGGCTGCACTCAGACCATCGGCTTACTGCCTCGTTGAACAGATTGCCACAGCCGTGGAGATCAGGTTGACCAGCAAGGGCAGGCTGATCGTGAGTACACCGCACGAGTGTCACAGGAATCAACGACGAGGATGACATTCCTGGCCACGACGCATCTACACATCATCCGCCTCTGTGATCGACACAATCAATATCTCTCAGGCTTCAGGAGCAATGTCGACGGAGTTGCGAGTAGCTGGTACTTACGATGCTTCGGGAACGTTCGTTGTTCCCGCAACAAGCTCGTGTGCTACTATTGGGCACGGGGCACGGGACTGGAGCACAGAATGAGAAAGTCATGCAGTCTCTGGTGCTCCTTCAACGCCCAGAGCAGCCTGCATTGGAAGGCCTTAGCTTCTACATCCCCTGATTCGAGGTCCCTGCGCCTTTCCTCTGAGGGCTGTGTCCAGGCCTTATTGGTCTGAAGGTTCTGCCCTTTACGAAAAGACTCTTTTGAAGTAGAGGAGGGCTTCGTTTTCCCTCCGGAGATGTGCCTGTGTGCACGTTCAGTCATATCCTCAAAGCAGAGGGTGCTAATGAACTCCGATCGCTTCGAGATGAGCTTCCACGGCTGTTCGTGGGACGAATGCATGTAGACGGAGTCGTTACGCTACTGCGACTTGTTGAGGATTCAACCAGCACAACTATGGATCTGCTGGCACATGCTACCAGTGCCTTTCGCGACGGCCACATTTGATCCGCAGGGATCTGAGCGAGAAGCATTGATTCTGCAGCATCCCTCAAGTACTCGACGACCAGGCTGACCACGCATTAACAACTCTCCGGTTGTGACTCTTCAATCATAATGTACTCCCTGTTACACGGCGAGCGAGAGCAATGGTCCCACGTATTGTCAACCGATGCAAGCATTCGCATACTCGTGTGCAAAGATGCCGGACATGAATATCGTTCGTTGCTATGAAAGAGCCTCAGAGCAACAGTGAAGGCTGTATTGTAGTCTCTGGTTCCCACGGCATCACAGCGCTGTCATAAGTGATCCATCTGTCTCAGCCGTCAACAGAAATCGGTCGCTCGAATCTCTATCTCAGCTGATCTCTTCTGGAGCGTTCGCCGTGACGTTCCTAGAGTCTTGGACCTCACCTGCAGACGAGGTTTGATTCTTGGGGGCTGCAGCGAAGTCGTCAGACAGCCTCTTCGCTGTAACTACTTCAGAAGCAAGCGTTGCTGTCCTCGGTCTCGTCATGATCCAGACCAAGATGTCTCTCGGACAGGAATGCGTTCCAACAAGAACGTGATGAGCTCTGTATGGAGCGAGGGAGTCGAGCGAGTAGCTTCTAAGCCCTGCGAGGATATGAACACTGAGCATGCAAAGGTGCAGCATCTTCTTCCCGCCAAGGTGCATGGTCAACGTTAACCAGTTACCTTCCAATCTGCGTGTGACGATGAGCAGCACTCGCTTGTGGGATGTTCAGGCAGAGGTTGCTCTTCATCGTTAATGTGACCATAGTGGTCTGGTCAGCGCTCAGGGGACTATGTTACGACGTCAGCTCTTGCGTCGAATGCTGTAGCACTGCAGCATCTTGGTCAGGCTCCCAACATGAAAGACCTCACTCGATCGATGTGCTGTGGCAGAGTCTCAACATGATTCGGCATCCCAGAGATCGTCACTACCGAGTCAAGCTTTGACCAGCCCTCGACTGCTTTGCAATTCTGGAGCTTCACTCCTTCGTTGTGAGCTCGAACGAGTTTCGACTACGATCGGTGTAAGCATCATGTGCTAGGAGCACTGGACAATGTTGAGGTATGTTTCTTGTTGCTGTGAAAGCCTCATGAGCCCCGTCCAGTCTCGCATCATGGCCTACTCGTGAGGCTGGTAGGACATGAGGAGAAGATACCTACACCGTGATGGAGCGGTATTCGGAGGCAGTCCAGCCATGGACGGATGTCACAGACCATCGTCTCAGGGGAGCTAGATCTTCACGGTGTGCAAGTAGTTGATGTAACCCACAGCGCAGTTCGAGCGACTTGGGCAGCTCAAGCTCGGTAAGTGATGAGTGCACCAGCAGACCTTCATATGATAGTACGAGTACTGAAAGGGGGCTGGCATCAGATGTTACACCATCCCAATCCCACGGCGTATTTGCTGTGAAGCTTGGATCACCTGTCATTCCATTTACGAAAGGCTCAACTCGAATGCGAAAGGCTGTCCGGTGCGGCAACTGGTGGCTGAAGCCTAAGCGCTCATGGAGCTACATTCTGTCACAGACTGGCTCCGCAAGGCTTCCATGGCCGCGAGTCGTCCAAGGCTGCGAAGCACGGTGCTGCATTTGACGTTTTCTTGGTCAACTTGAGCTTCCCGACAAGTAACAGGCAAGTCAGAGTGTCTGTATGTCGAATTTTGGCGGCATCTGTCTCATCAGATCGCCCTGTCCGTGAAGGATACAACCCCACAGACTGGAGACCAAGCAGGAAATCGTGCTGCCATAAAAGTCCACGAGCTCAACAAGGCTACCATTCGGGTGTGGCCTGATCGTACCGACAGGCTGTCCGTCCAGCGACATTAGAGGCTGAACGAGCGTACAGAAGACATTGCTCAGGCTGGGATCTCTCAAAGTTGAAGACTGTCTTGCAGCTCTCCACTGCCTCCTATCCGCTTGGACATGTTTCCACTCGTCGTGGTACTTCCAGATGCAACCATGAGGAAGTCTGAGCCCAACACCACCAGCCTTGCCGTTGTCATTGATATAGAGAGCGGCAGGAGAAGGCCAGATGATGGATTGATCGATTGAATCGAGCATGAGCCCAAGAGGCAAGTCAACGTTGAGACTGTGTGTCTCCAAGAGCTGTGTGCTTCTGACTGCCTCCTTGCCAATCGAACGTAGATGCTTCCGAGCTCGACAAAGTCGAATGTCCGAGTTACCTTGTGCTCCAGAAACTTATCGCATCGTTCGATCGACGTTCCCTTGCACTACTTGTATGACAGATCTGTTACAAGTGCGAGAAAACGAACTGCATAGAGCCGTGCAGGTGCTGGGACTACCGCTGAGGTGTGCACAGTAGTACAAAGCAGGCTTGGGTTAGAGGCTCACTTTCCAGCACAACAGACGGAGCACCGTCATACTTCATAAAGGTTCTGACCTGGCCATTCGAAACGGATCTTGCATTCCGAGCACAGCCAACGTTCCATACTCCAAGGTCGAGCAATCTATCAAGAGCTCATGAGCTGGTCAGAGCAGACGGAGCTTTTTTTCTTAGAGTAACAACGCTGATATATCACCTTCTCAGAGCTTTGCCATTGCGCTCTCCACACCCACGTTCGAACGGATGTTGGGAGGCAAGAACACGACAGCCTGGTCAGCAAAGCCTGAAGTATCACGGCAAAGCCTGGAGCATCACGGCCCTGAGCCTGAGGCAGTGCCCTGGCTAGAAGAGGATGCATTGGGTTGAGGCTTCGTTGGCAGATCCTGGAGAGAGAGACATTTGACAGTGATCGAAGCGGCGGACATCATGAGGCACGATCCCAAACTCCATGGTTTCAAACTTCACTCCACATCGGCCGTGCGGACTCTCGATATAAGTACAAGTCCAACCTGGCGTGGTCGACGCAAGACGACGGAAGCAGAGGTGGACGTCTGTAGAGAGGTCCGGCTTGTACGCAACGCCGAAGAACATGAAAAGTCAGCACGGGTGATATCTGGAACATCCGACTTGGTTGCATAGTGGGCTACTGTCCACGTCTCGAGCTCTTACCACTCGTACCTTCTCCGTAGATGCGCCCGGAGGACGAATCCCATCACATGCCGGCACAGGGCACTCGTTGGCCAAACACCGCTTCATTGCCCATCTCACTGTCTTCAAGACGCCTGCGATTGCCGGCCGAGAATGTCCAAGTTAAAGGCTCTCCTCCTTTTCTCAATACTAATCGCTTGCCCCATCGCCGCCGCCGACTACTTCAACAGCTCGACACCGCAGAGTCCTTCCCGTCTTGTCCTTCCACCGGCAATGGCCTTTCTTTTGGACCGGCTGCATCAAAAGCCAACAACGAGTTCTCACACTCAATGCAGGTAGGAGTTCGACGCTTTGTCTTTCACGACATCCCGCTGCTGACGTTGCCGCCAATCGGTTAACTGACACAGATGAGTCCGCGGCCATCTTGCTCCAGCACTCGCTCGGTGTTCGTCATGCCTTGAAGCCATGGCGCTGCCAGTTTGATTGCTCGGAGGGCCTGTAGGCAACCTGGCTAAGCATTCGAAGACACATTGCGTTCTGATTTGCCACTTGTCTGCAGGGCCACCAGTAAGGTTCTGTCAAGTCCTCTACGACATTCCCACAAGACATCGATTCGATCGTCAAAGGTCCGTTGACGTTCGAGCGGCATGCTGTACAGCACTCCAAGCCCAGACATCAAATAAGTCTGCGTGGCCATCTGATCACGCAGATCATCAGCCTCTTCCTGGTGATTAACTGGCTTCGGTGGCTTGCAATCAGATTTGTTGGTCGGGGAACGATGCAATCATCTGCGAGACCAAGCCGTTCATGAGCATGAGGCCGCAAGCTGTGTGTACGATTAGGTGCAGACACCAATTGGTATACCCAAACACTTCCCTCACGGCAATAGTAGAATTCAGGGGCGAGCGATTAGCATGCATGAAGGACTGTCTATGGCAGTACGCCTGAAGCCCGATGAGATAAGGTTTGAAGATACTGGACGTCGAGGAGGCGGATTGAAGAGGTCAAACTTGAAGATGGCACACTCACAGAGGCAGAGGCAGGGTTCAAGATCGCAATGGAGAGGGCGTCGAATGAACAGTCAGCGGCTTTGGATGCTCTTGCTGCACCTCTCGCACAAGTCTAGGAAGCAGATTAATCCTCTCGGGAGGAGCATCAAAGAAGACTTGAAGACCGAGAGCATGAAGGAGTCGAATCCTGCAAGGTTGACCACCACAGTCGTTTGAGTATCTGTCAAAAGCTTTCGTCCATGTATGATTGTGACCGTATCTCCAGCTCGGTAGTAGCCCTTCGAGTGGTTGCCGGCTCGAATGTACATGCTGCCGTGAGTTTCATCCGGGTGCTGGGCTTTGTGATTGGCACGAATACCTGCCCGCGAGCAGTCTTCTTCTTTTTGACTCCGACGATTCGTCCGGGCGTTGTGAGCATGCTGCGCATAAACGAACGAACGAGTTGTGTGTTTGAGAGTCACTGGAAGCAGCTTCACCCTTCCGTGAGGGATTGGCGTGGGATGTTTGGCAGCAGCGAAGATGCCGTTACGTCTTGAGGATAGAGAATTAGTTGTCACGACTTGTGACCGCAGTTGTGGCTGTCAAGATCGAACCAGCCATCCAGGCCGGAATGCAGAATCTAGACGGACCCAGCTGCGATACCTATGGTAGCTGAGGTTGGATCGATTGCTTGTCGAATGGGAGCCCGAGGCACGAGGCTGTTGCAGACCAGATCCATCAAGCAATGAGCGATGCCCGCTTGGACGATCTGACCGGTCCGGACGCTGCTTTGCACATCCCAGTCGATTCCCGGCGAGTCCTTGATTCTAGGAACCTTTGATGTAGTCCCTGTAAGGACTCTTGCTGCCAGGGCGATTGAATACCGTTGCAACGAGAGACTACTCATTAGTCGGAGTCATGTCAACATCCGTTCTGCCCTCGCCGATTCTTCTTTGTCTCAAATCTTCTGAGCGATGAAAGTCTAGGCCGCCACTTTCTCCAACCCTGCTGCACCAAGCGGAGAATTCATATCAAGCCTCAATGTAGAGCGTCAATGATTTCATGGAGGATATCTCCGCCTGACGATTGCGAACCAGAACCATCAACAGCACACGAGTCCGCTCCGCAACGGATCTATGATCACTGCGCCCTCACAGCCGGAAGTGGCCGGTGAGTTCAGGTCGTCTCAATCGAACACCCGATGATTGCATGCAGCCCTCAACGTACCCGCATCATCCCAGTGCGATTCGCCGTCTTCCCCTGTGTTTGTTCCTGAGGCTGTAGCCACTAGCTTTCACGCTGCTTCTGCGTGACACCTGGGTCTCAACACCAACTTCCTCATACACGAAGCTGGGTTATCGCCCATGGGTTATGACACGCTGAAGGATCCGACCTCACCTGATCATACGCCGGCGTTGTTATAGCTTCAAATTGCAAACTGCTGATTGCTCTTCATGTTTTGAGAAACTCATTGCTCCATCGGATGGGCGTCTTTGCAGCTTTCCGTAACGGCGAAGTTGAGGAAGAGATCTTTCATCTACGTCGATCCCCGAAAGATGTCCGCATATCGAAAGCAAGGCTCTCTGACTTGACCAGACATTGTACAGTGTAATGAAGTCAGCTCGACAATCGTGCAAGAAGATCCGCAAATAGTTGAAGACCCATAGTTGGACAGCATCCGCCGACGCTGAATGTGTTCTCCTCTATACCGGCATGTCCCTCGTTCTTGCTGTCCAACTCCACGACATCAAAATCGGTGGCTACGGCGTCCTGATTCAAGAACAGTGTATCGCGAGCGTTCAGGACGATGTGTGCTGGCGAAGCTTGGTGGTGCCTTCATGGAATGGAGTGCATGTCTTCCATGCTGCATCCGCTCAATGTTCAGGTGGCCTGAGGACAGGAAGTCTGCCATCTTCTCCCCGTGACTGAACATCGGCATTGGCCTGCTTTGAGTTCGTTGCTCAGGCGGCCCGGCCGCTCGTCTTCTGCTTCGACATCTCCTTTAATGAACTGCTTGCTCAAATACGCTTGCCTTGGACGCACTCTATTCAGATTGACTACTGCACAACCTGTGATGCCAATAGCCGTGTATACGTATTCCTGGGAACTCTAGCGTAGAGGATTGTGGGAAAGAGGCTCCGTCGGCCCCAACATGCAGCAACTTCCCGCCACCCTCAACCTTTCCATAAACGTGCCCAAGATGGGCAACACAGAACGTGTTGTACTATCTCCTCGCCTGAGAGTAATGCTTTGCAGTAGTCGAGCTTGGAGCATTCGGGCAGACTGGAACCACTTCCGTCTTCTTCAGGCTCGTTTGGAGTTCCGCATTCTACGCTTGTACTGTGCTGACTGCGCGCATCAAGTCTTCCCATGTACTTCATCGTCATGGGTGATGACCTTTTGTGGTCCTTGCTGCGTCAGTTGTGCCTATAGGGGGAATCGTATCAAAGCCTGAGGTCCGCTTCTTGGGAATGCAGCACATGCAGCCTTCCGAGCGTTGAACTCCTGCATCGAGCAGCTTGACTTCTTCTGGGTCATACACAACCTTGCGGTACTAAGTCTCGAATACGATGCTCTTACCTTTAGATCTCTCTGGAATGTCAAACACAGTTCGCCTTTGGATACTTCATGCAGGAGAGAACGGCAATGCAACTCGCTAGATGCAATGCTCATCTAGCAATGACGGAAAATCAATACTGCCTCTAGACCTCTCCGAATGGCATGGCCAAGAAATTGCTGTGTGACTGACGGTACAAGGTACTTCGAAGAGCAAAGGTACACAAACGACAACGTTCATAGCCGCGGGCGAGGTGTCGTCGTCGTCACAGCCTGATCCGACGGCTGGCCGCTCCACTGCACGAAGCCCAGACGTTCAACTTACTTTTTGACCTACCCACATGCCCCAATACACAGACTTACTAAGGCACATTACCATTTGACATGCGAGGTTCAATGCAGCAAGAACTATGCCCTGGACGAAGCAGCAGCTCCGAACTTGGTGCATCCTCACATAGACTGGGTCCAGCGAAAGCCAGCCTCGACGCCCAAGTTCTGCTACCGTCACTCCTTCGGCTCATAACCACCAGTTATGCCCTAGTTTTGTGGGTTCTCTCTCGTCGCGGATGGGCAGACTACAGCAACATGGTGAGTTTGATGTACAAGCTATCTTCATGGAGCTGAGGGATCCCTTGAAGCTTCTCCCACGACTCATTACCATCGATATCTTCCGCATTTTCAGAGTTCAAGTCGCAACATATCGTTGCCACGGAAGGCATTGGCCGAGCATCGAATTGAGACTTCATTCTCACAAGACAGCAGATACTGCTTACGTTGCTGGATGGGGAGGACTTGTTCAAACCCCGCTGCAATTTCTTACTCACTTCACCTCCACTGCTCGGTTGAGCCTCACACCGAAGCTCAATAGGATGACTATCAAGTCTGGTGGAAGCGGCCTCAGCGCCTTGTTTGACGGCTTGCCCTGAAAAGTTAGAAGAGGTGCGCTTGCGGGTCATCTCTTCTCGGTGACAGTTGCCGTCATGGAGATAGGAGATGGATACCACTCTTCCCCTGCTCCACGCCTCAATCTCGTGGACACAGCGGAAGACTCCTCTCACCTGCCAACGAATGTGGCTACAGAGCTCTCAATGTCCATACCCTATGAGACCAGCTCCTTCGATGGACTCCTGTGATGTGTTCGAGACAAATCCGCAGCGTAAACGCTTTGGTCCCTCCATTGGCCGGGATTCTCTAAGGCGGCCTTGGTCTTTGAACATAGTCTACCTTTTGTGCCAGCGAAGAACGATGCCGTGCATCTGGGAAACGATGCTCTTGGAGATATCCTCCCTGAAGGTGACTCCAATATGTCGAAATCGTCCTAGTAGATGTTGGCTTTGCCTCTGGGTAGAGTCCATCGAAAAGCGGGAGTGGTGGAAGGAGGTGAGAAGCTGTCAACAGCGAGGATTGGAAGGCCGAGCAGACTTGTACAACAGCATTCTCGACAAACGCTTTTACGATTGCCTGTGAGAGACAGGCTCTGTCTCGTATGTGTATCCCTTGACCGACTTGATCAACGAAGACATGACTCAAAGTCTGATATAAGTTTCGACTCGGCCTCAAGGTCTACCATTGGCCTGATCGCGAGTCTCAGCCAAAACCTTTCGTTGGCTGCTTTTCACCTCCCTTCTTGCCTGCACACCTTTTCGCGCCCGTCTTCTGGCCTGGTGTTCTTTATTTTCTTACTCGCACCGGCCGAACCCTTCACCTCAAAAGCGGGTCAACCTCCACGGTCCGGTGCCCGTAATTATGTTGGTTGAGCTTTGGCCCTAGTCCAAGTCGAGTTCTGAGGCAATTGGTTGTCAGCCCTGCAATCCGGAAGAGCTGTCAGATCGGGAGTTGGATTAGGTGGCAAATAGACGATGTAAACATGAGTGGCGAAAGCTGTGCTTCATGTCGGGTCACAGAGCGATCGATTGTAATCTTTACAGACTGTCAACGGGTTCCAGAAAGCTTCCACCGCCGCCAGTCTCTTGGGCAATCCACGACCAAGCCAACGCCGCACACTGCCAAGAATCATAAATTCTAGACGACCTTGTATCGACTGGCAGGATCTGATGGTCTGAAAGACACGAGAGCGTGAGAGCCACATATGGGTCGTTTCATCCGCTCTCGACAAGGAGGACTCCTCACATGCTTTGAGCTTCCCAATAAGGCTGGCTGCTCGAGGCGTTGCTCATGCTCCATGATGGTGGTTCTCGAGGCTTATGCTGCATTCATTCTCGTCTGAATAGTTATGGCAGTGCACAAGTGGTCTCCGTCACCCGCATTCTGTGATTGGAGATGAGACATGTTTTGCTCGCAGAGGCAACTGCTGGCGTCGGCGGATGCATGGAACACAGCCTTCCATCGATGAGGAGCAATATTTGGAGGCGTTGTATGTCTTGGGCAAAGAAGCCCTTAGTATCACCGAAGATGATCTCGCCTTCCGACCACTTGCCTTCCAGTCTTCAAAGAAGACCGGCCTCCAGATCATTAGCATCCCTTGGTCAATAAAATCTCTCCGCTCGGGAGAGATCGAAAGTTGAATCGTACAACGCTACTCAACATTCGATATTAGGTGGCTCAGCACCGCATTGGAGGAGCTTCTCATCCCCCCCAGGCCATTCCACATCCTGTGACATCTCAGTGAGTCGCTACTGGCTTGGATCGAGGAGATCCGAACGCCTGATCATTAGGGCGTGCCGTCAATTTGCTTTGCGACTTGCTTTTGGACGTTCGCGATGTTCCCCAGTCATCTTTGACATGCTATCATCTCATTTCGGCAAATCATCTGGTTCCAGACGAACAACGAAGGTCACTGGGCGACGAGAAACACACCCACCATCGGAGGATATGGTTTGAAGTGCGGCTTTCGGGGCAGTCGATACACCCGATCGATCTGTCCTGCTCCAACTCCAAACCCAGCTCTTCACGCATGATAGTCGTGTGCTGCATTGGCCGCTGAAATCGTTAAACGATGGCGGAGCTTCGAATTCTCGACGGCCGAATCGAGCGGTAGTATCATCGCTGAAGTTCTCTCCTTCGCGAGCAACGGCATGATGGTCAAACTCCGCAGAATTTGTAAAGAAGGACTATCTTGGCTTGGGCCTTACCAGAATGCACCAACGTTGCATGTTGCCAGTATGCATCAAGATGTGTAGGCAGGACATGGATACAGGCCACCAGCTCTGAAGCCTCACAACCCGCATTGTGTTCGTGGTAGTTGATAAGTCTATTCTCATTCCCTCAACTTAGCATGTGGGAAGCACGTCCTTCGGAAGCGCAGTCTACAGTCTCTGCTTCGACCTGGTTGGAAGAACGACTGAAGGACGAAACCTCTATCCTGCTCGATCCTAAACAGAGTCCAGCAGAGACAACTCACACTCGATGTGGAAGACCCAGAGGGGCGTAGAAAGTGCCATTCACTGTGCTCTCCCCAGGTGTGGCCGGAAGGAAGGAATCTGTAGGGGATTGTTTCAACAGTAATTGACTCAAAGTTACGTCCCGAGCATGGAGATTGTTCGATCCCCTCTCGAACGCTCGCTGTACCCAAAGGGAGAGCCGAGGAACGCTCGGCGTACGGAGCATCCACGTCTTCCGTGGACCAGTCTGCATGCTGATTTGGACAAGGCTGAGGGTGTCGATCGACGAGATTTTAGTGAGGTTGTGGTCGAAGTGCAGGAATATGTTGGGGGCAATAGACATGCTGGAGCTACGTAGTTTGCTATCTATTTCAACCTAGTGCTGTTAGGTCCGGGCATTATATCTCCTACTAGGCGAATACTCTCTTATCTTAGCCACTTGAGCGGCCCGTCTATTATTTCGCAATCGGACTACAACGGAGACTTATCCGGACTATATAACATTACGTCCTTAAGACTAGATCGAACGTTTAAAGGTAGAGGAGTAGGATTATTAGTGTCGTAGATTCCTCTAGTAATTTGTAAGTAGTGTTCTTGTTCTAGTCGTTATAAGCCGTAGGTGTACGTCGATAACTAGCTAGTCCGTTTAGAATATAGTGTAGGATTAAGTAAGTATTGTACTATATACTAATTAATTGTCGGACGTTTTCGACACCCTTAATATAGCTTTCGATACTATCTCTCTATTTAAAGTATATTAAGACTTCTCTACGGTCTTATTATTAGTAAGGACTTGTATATAATAATATTTATCTTTAGTATTCGTATCTATTCTACTACTACTTCGACTTACTACTCGGGTAGTTACTATTACTACTTACGGCTTAATAGTAGTAAAGGTAATTTCTAGTCTCCTAACTTCTATATATAAGCTATACTAGGAAGCTAGATCGTCTTACTTATAAGCCCGCTTAAGACATTTATAAGTAATTATATAAGTTATACTACTATACCTTAAAGAACTAAGGATACTATTAACGAACGATACTTATCGCTCCGTAATCTTACTTATAACGAGGTACTATATTAGCTATATTTATAGCGGGGATCTTCCTAATAGAATAGACTTAGTTATAGCCTCGGAAGTATAATATTTATAATCTTCTACTTCTTATACTTCTTCGAATAGCGTAGCTAGGAACTATATCGTTATTAAAGAATATAATAACTAGTATTAGTACCTAGAATAGCTATAATAGTCGCTCGCTAGGAGACTTTCCTATAATCTATATTAAGATTTATTACTAGGCTATTAGAGAGGTAATCCGCCCTATTTCTTCCTAGTTATTAAAATCGAGTATAGAGCTAAGAAGCTCTCTTCTAATACTCTATATTTATAGTAAGACGATTACTACGCGCGACTATTATTCCGAATATCCCTTAAAGCTACTATATCTAAGAGGAGAGTCGCTATCTATTATCGATATAATTATAGTAGTTTTATAGACGAGCTAGACTCTAACCTTAGCTCTAGCGTTATAAGCTACGTTAATTAATATACTATAATTATATAGATAGCCGTATACGTCTAGCTTCTATCTAATCTTACTTCGACTAACGTTAACGATTTAATAGATACTAAAGGCGTACCTAGTCTTATATAGAAAGCTTAAGCTATCTCTAGTCTAAATAATTAGATATATCGTACTATTTACGTATATTACTTATACTTAAGGCGGTATATACTATTTAGATATTTCTCTCTATACTTTCTTTACTTATATCTACTAAGACTAACTTTATATAATTATATTATAAGAAGCTCGAGCGGACTATTATTAGTATTAGGTAAGAGAGCTATTACTCCCTTTCCTAGAGAGTAGTACTTAAGTAGTAGTATCTTAAGTATCGGACTTCTAGTTTAAAGATAGTATCTATTATATACTACTAAGCTTAGATATAAAGACTAAAGCGTATCTTAGCGGCGAATAGAGGTACTAGAGTATTATTCCTAGAGTAGTTAACGTATTATAGTTAGGAAATTAGATTAATATAGGTTTACTACTTAGGAATACGCTTCGATCTAGATATTCTATACTAGTAAGTAATAATAATAAATACGCTAGAATACTATACCTTAAGAGTATAAGTAAAGATATCTAATACTATATCGCGGTATATAGCTATTATAGGATCTATAATACTATAGGAATTTAGAATTATAGGCTCCTATAGTATAGCTCTATAGGGTTTTACTACTATAAGGCTATATATTTAACTATATAATATAGCGTATAATATCCTCTAGTAAAGCTTATACCTTCCTATAAGTAGTATAGAGGTTAGAGCTCTATTAAAGCCTATTCGATTATAAGAGGCTTATAGAGATATACTAATCTCGAAAAAACGATAGCGGATAAAGTAGAAGTAGTCGTCTATAACGTCGCTAAGGCTACTACTTAGACTCGACTTCCTACCTACCTATACGAGTAATACGTTATTTATTAAGTAATATAGAAAGCTTAATAAGAGTAAGGAATACTTTAACTAGACTTAGTATAGCGGAGGTCTATATCGCCTATAGCTATCTAAAATTACTAATCTACTATAGCTATATAGTATTTATTATAGCGGACCTAGGGCGATATATTAAAGGACTAGATAAGGAAGCTCTAATAAATAGTAGAGTCTAGTAGTTATATATTAGAACTATAGATTAATAGCCTTAGAAGTAGCTTAGATAATAAAGTTAGATAAGTATAGTATAGGATATATATTTCGAACTACCGCGAGCCTAATATAGAATCTAATATCCCTAATAATAATAGAGATCTCTACTTTTCGAAGGACTTCGTATATATCGATAGCCTATAAGCTTATACTTAGTACTTCTATTATACTCCGAAGATACCTAACTACTAGTAGATTAGTAAATATTATAACTATAAGGTAATTTAGGCTTAGTATATAGCGCTAAGTTATATAAGCTTTCGCTAGAAGGATAGGTATTAGGCTTAAGAAGAGCTCCCTTATCTTTTCTCTAGGGAATTATAGTAAATTAAGTTATATATCGACTTCTTAGTCTATCGATTAGACTAGCCTCGTTAGCCTTATAGCTAGTATAGCTAACGTAGGAAGTTCTATATATATATCTATAGATATTTTAAACCTTCTCTCTAGAAAGGCCTTAGGACTTAGATTAGCGTTACTACTTCTTAATCCTTTATCTAAGCTATAGATAGTTATAGAATCTAAGGTATACGGAAAGGAGCTCGAACCTTATATCCTTTAGTACTAAGACTCTAACGAAGCCTAATATTATTAGTTTAGTAATTTTTACGATAAGCGCGCTATAGGATATCGCTATAGTATATAAGATTAGTCTATAAAACACTTAAGATACTAGTATATAATCTATATATCTAAGCTTAATTAAAGTTTATATACTACTACTAGTTAATAGTCTCGTACTTTTAACGCTACTAGCGACGAGGTACCTAGTAATCGTCCTTATATTATTATCGAGAATCTTATATATAAGATAGTCTTTAGTACTAAAGTAGCTCTCGAGAATATCTTAAAATACCTATAATTAAAACCTACTTATAAAGGCGAGGAGACTATAGAAGTTAGGTATAAAGGTCTTCTAGTAGCTATAAGAATTTAAGAAACGGAGTACTCCTAGTACTCCTAGATAAATTAGGTAGATAAAAGGTATTATATTTATAGTAAGCCTAAAGGATAGTAGATCCTTATTATAGGTATAAGGCTAAATATATTATAGTTACTAGAGACCTTTCTTTACTATTATCTACGGCTAATATTCGATACGGCCTAGACTTTCTATCGATTATTAGTTATATATCGTCCGAAGCTAACGGCCTCGCTAATATAGACGACTTATAAAGCTATACTAGTAGGCCCCGTCCTTATACTTATTAATTAATATACCCTCCCTATTATAGAATTATCTATTCTTAGCTCTTTCTAATCCTTAGATATATAGAAATACTTTACTAACGAGCTATATACTTTAGTTACCTACTAGTACTTCTAACGTAAGGTCTATATATAGCTAGTACTTATATTTTCCTAAGTATATTACTACGAAGGAATTAGACTTTAGGCTTTATTCGTAGTAAAGGTAAGCTTAGTCTTTTTTACGAATAGTAGTCTCTAGCCTCTTCTATTTTCTAATACTACCTAGTATTTAGGCTAGGCTAGAGAATTATAGAGTAGCTAATACTTAGCTAAAGAGAGCCTACTATCCTAAAGTTATAAGAATAACTATTCCTAGTATTATTACGCTTTACGACCCTAATAACCTTAGCTAAGCTCGCTATTAAGAATAGAAGATAGAATAAAAATACTAGATCGTTAAGACCGATATTAGAAGCTCTAAGAGGCTAATTAAGTATAGTAGATACTATTCCTTATAATCTTAGATTCTAGTAGAAATAATTATAGTCTAGTATCTTAAGTAAATAGGCTTATAGGAGTACTTATAGCCTCGTATATTAATTAAACGGATACGAGCCTCCTCTTCTTAAGAGACGAGAAAAGTCTAGTATACTATATACTAGTTATTTAATACCTATCTCTATAACTATACTCTAAATATTAACGAGTATTTTAACTCTAATAATAATAGGGTTCCTAGGTATCGAAGGTACCTATAATTACTAAGCTCTATTTCTAGAAGTAATAACTAGAAGTTAAACTAAAAGCTAGGAGTAAGTTACCTTAAGGTCTAGTATCTATAATATTAGATAGCCTATAGATCTAGATATCCTTATTATCCTTAAGCTCCTATAGTCTATATTAAGCGAGTATTTCTACTTAATATTAGCTAGCGTCTATAGTATAGGCTCTTTATATTAAATAGATATATATATAGATACTCTTCCGCTAGCGTTAAGCTATCTTAAAGTCGAAAAATTATCTTTCCTCTATCCTTAAATCCGAGTAGAATATATAGTATAGTATATATATATTTTATCGAATATTACTTAAACGATTAACCTAACTTAAGACTCTACGTCTATACTACTAGAGGACGATAGCCTTCTAAAGACGTTCTCTAGTCTCCTTATAAGTAGATACTAAAAAAAGAGTAACGTAAGGCTATAGTAGGCGATTAATAACGAGATATTCGTAATAATTCTAGGAAGTAACCTATTACTACTTTTCTACTACTATAGTTTATAAGCGAGTAGAACTTACGCTACTTATATATAATATTAGAGATCGAATCTAGGCGGCTATAGTACTTTACGAGCTATTATTCCTAAGAACCGCCTCTAATAATTACTAAGACATAAGCCTAGAGATATCTATTTAAAGATATATTAGAAGACTATACTAGCTAGCCCTAAAGACTTATAGCTAAGGTAAGTAGCTTAATAACTAGTCTACGTAATATTAATATATATATAGCTTCTTCGAACGCCGCTAATAATAGGAGTCTTACTTTATATTCTTAAAGCTAAGCGAGTAAAATCCTAGCTATATATAGTCCTTAGAGAGTTAGGAGATAACTAAGTACTTCTTTTCCTACTTATTAGAATAGACTATACTATCGCCTAGTAGGTCTTACTTAAGGGTTAACTAAATATATATAGTATCTATATTAGGCCTATCTTTTACCTCTAATTTCCTCTTTAGATCTCGAGTAGTCTAAGTATAATTAGTATACTACGGTATAGTTAGTATCTACTATAGTAAGCTTTAGCTAAGGTTATTATTCTAAAGCTACGACTAGGCCTAGCGGTATAGAATTAGCCTACTAAAAACTAGAAAATTCGCTTTAAATAGGACTTAGCCTATTATACTAGTTAGGTTATTAGGCGTTCTAACGCTATTAATAGCCTCGATAACCTTAAATAAGGCTCTACTATCTAGAATTAGCTCTTCCTTCTAAGCTTAGCTCTCTTAGTAGTATAGCTTATAATACTAGCTATCTATTATAACCTACCTATCCTATATATCTCGAATATACTTTATAGCTAGAGACTATACTAAGAGATTTAAATAATCTACTATTCGGATATCTCTTTATATATAATATAGATATAAAACCTTAGAAGCTACTCGAAAAGTAGACTATATACTTAGAAGGTTTCTATAGCTAGTATTTATAGTATACGAGCAGATATTAGCTCGACTATATTTAATATAGGAGCTTAGTACTCTATTAAGTAACGAAAGATATCTAGAAGTCGGGTATTAGATTTTTAGAAATATTTAAGTTATTTACTAGGTAACGAGCTAGTAATAGGCTTAACCTAGTTAAGCTCTAAGGCTATAATATTTAAGTTTATAAGATAGACCTTTTTTCGAGCCTTAAAGTATTACTACTATAACTAGAAGCTAATAAAGAAGGGGATAATAGACTTAGTAGTTATTTTAGAGGCTTTCGGACCTTAAAGACTTCCTAATAGCCGCTTTTAGAGCGTTAATAGAGTAAATTATATATCCTCGCTAGGCTTAGTCTAGCTAGGCTACGCTATATATTACTATACCGCTTTTAGATTTATAATACTATTCGTACTTTTATATTACTATAAGGATAGATAGAATAATAAGTCTCTAGCTTATAAGATACTTTCGATACTTCCCTTAGCTCTCTCGTATATAAATATATCTACTCTAGATCGAAAAGAGAGACTATATCGATTATAAAGCCTTAGAAGTCTATATTAAGATTATAACTACTTTATAACGACGTAAAGCCGAATATATAGCTAGAGCTATAAAGGTATTTAGGTAACTAATAGCGCTTAGTTTTAGTATAGTAGAGATATACTATCCTTCTAGAATCTCTCGCTACTACTTATACTTTAGTATCCCTAAGTATTATCGACTAAGAGTTATTAAGCCTAGAACTAGAGTAATATTAGATCTAGTTAAGCTTCGCTATTCTAGCGTTATCTTAAGAAGGAAGAGATAATAGTAATCGATTTATTTAGTTATAATCCTCTTTTAACGGCGTAGATTATATCCGCTAAGGATTTTAGGAGAAGGAAGACTAAGTATTTATATAGTATTAAGTCTAGATTCTAAGTAGCTTAATATATCCTAATAAAGTTTTATATATAGTAACTTCTATCTAATAATAGTATTACTATAGAGAGTCTAGATTATATTATACTAGACGTATATAGTCTATATAAAGTATATCGGTTATAGATAATAGAATAATAGTCGCTAGAGTCTATAGGAAGTATTAGGTATAAAGAGTAGAATTATAGAGCTCTAACTATCGATAGTACTTAAGGAAACCTAAGTTATTAACTAGCTATTTCCTTACTTTAAGCCTTATAAGCCTTATATAAATTAAGCGAAGTTTAGTTAATACTATAATACTTTACCTATATTATCTTACTAGTAAGCCTAAAGTAGCGACCTACTTACTAAAAGTACTTACTTAGTAACTATACTATTACTTCTTCTTAATACTTTACTATTATAGATATAACTATAAGTACTTAAACTATCTTAAATACCTAATCCTCTCTAATAATTAAATTTATTTTATAATAGTAATAGTCTTCTATATTAGCTTATAAGGAGTAGTAGCTCTTTATTAAATTACTAAGACGCTTAGAGCTTACCTTATAAAAGGTATTACCTAGGATAGGTTAATAATATAGATAGTATACTACCTTTACGTATCCGTTCTATTAAGTCGTAGTCTCTAGAAAGCTTTAAGGTTCTATACCTATAACCTATCTACTCTTAAATATTAATATATCCTTAAATCCCTAACCTAGGACGCTATAAGTCCGTATTCTAGACTACTAGGAAGAATAAGTTAGTTATAAGATTTATAATAATATATAAGAGCTAGTTATTAAGCGTACTTTAGCTACTTTTAATAACGAAGCTTAAGTATATTCTTATTAGTACTAGAAATTTCGATCGCTTCGAGAGTAAAGAATCTTACTTCGATTAGCTAACTATCTTAAACGTTAGGATCCGTCTAAGATATCTACTTTAGTAAGCGACTTATAAGTAGGCTAGGACTAGGTAAGACCTATAAGTATTTAATCTCGATTTATAGCTCTAATTATACTCTCTAATAAAACGTCTTTATACGTTATAAGCTAGTATAGCTTTAAAGTAGTATATAGATATTATTTAGTTATCTTATAGTCTAGTATTCTATTTATTATAAGGAGTCTACGAGATTTCGCTAGTAGTTAGTAGTACCTTTAAAACTAGCTAACCTAAGGCGTTAGAACGTCTCGTAGGTACCTAAATAATTTTTAAAATTTAAATAGCCTTATTCTCGAGATTATCGAGGTACTTCTTAAATTTTAGGATATTATTTTAAATTTTTATATATATAGCGGCGCTCCGCTAGGCGTATAAGTATAGTATACCTAGGGATCGATTTTTTCTAAGCGGTAAATATTTTTTAAAATTTAAGAGACTACTTTAAAAATCTTTTTAAGCCTCGAGAGAGTCGGTAAAAATATATTTAGAGTTTTTATAGCCCGGAGCGGCTTATTATAGTACGGATAGCCTAATAGAAGTTACAAAAATTACTATAAATTTTTCGTAGCTTAAGAGTACTTGTAAAAATTATTCTAGAGCTTAGGATATCGTCTTTAGCTAGTACCCGATTTTTAGAAGGCCTCTCGAAGATAGTAAAGCGATATTTAAGCCTAAAGGCTAGCTAGTAGTAAAGCTAGTCGAGAATATTTTTCTAGCGGTATTAGAGGTCTAGAAAAATCGCGAAAAAGTATCTATAACTTCTTAGTAATATCTTAATACTATAATTCTTTTTCTAGGTCTTAGAAAAATTCGTAGGTAGTAATACTAGCTATAGGAAGGATTTATCGCTAAAAACTAGCCTATAGGCTAGTAAAAATCCTAGGAAGTATTAGTAGTCTATCTAACTTTATATATCTAACCTCTTTATATATATATTAGCCTCGAGGAGTTTCGTAATTATAATAGAAGTCTTACGAAGATAATATCTAGTCTATAGTCCTTTACCTTATCTTAATTATTATATACCTATATAGAAGATATTAAGATAGAGGTAGTATATAGCTTTAGATTAAATCCTTTAGAGTAGGTACTTATAGGCCTATAGATACTTCTTAGCGGAAGAGAGTTATAAAGTAGCGTAGGAGAGACTTAAGTAATATACCTCGTAATAGAAGATTAAGCGAAAGGAGTATTTACTAGACGACTATATACTTTATATAAAGTATATTATATTTCTTAGGATTATTTATTTCCTAATAAGAAAGTCTTTCGCTATTCGTCTTTAGCGAATATTCTCGTTAGTAGCTAATATATAATAATTATATTAAGACTCCTTATAGAGGTATACTATATACTATATTACTTCTTAGATATAAATACTAGTAGGTATATACCTATACTAGATATAGTAACTATAATACCTTCGCCTCTTCCCTATATTATTCCTAGTTATCTTTCTTAAATAAGGAGTATAGTAAGATAAGATTTAAGATATTTAGATATATAACTAAGCTCGCCGTTCTATAGTAGCCCTAAGGAGGGAATTATAGTATATTTAGTATTATAGCTTTATACGAAAGATTAAGATAGCCCTTTTATTAATTAATTAAACTTCCCTATTCTTCTAAACTTCTTTATATAGTAACCCTCTCCTCTATAATAACATTTAGATATATAGAACTTATATAGTATAAGTATAATATATTAATCTCCTACTAGACTAAATTCCTTACTATAGTATTCTAAAAGGTCCGCCTTTACTATCTAGGATAACTAGAATCTAAATCGTTAGATCCGAAAGTCTAATATATAGTCTATAATAATATAGGTACTACTAATATTAATAAGACTTATAAAGAGGTAGCGTATAGTTAGAATAAGAACTTATATAAATATAACCTAACTCCCCCTATATATAGTATTTTATACGATACTTCCTTATACTATATATTCTAAATCCTAATTATATAGATTAGCCTTAGAAAGTTTAGCGTAATAGACTAGGCTTAAAGGTAGTATTCTATAAAGGATAATAATATATCGTAGCTACGAGAATTATAGTAAATAGCGAGGTAAAGAGAAGGTATAGAAAAGTAATAGTAAGGATAAGTCTAGTAGTACTAAAGAAGACGAATCCTCCTACCTACCGACTTTAATCTACTAGTTTAGAAGTAGCTCCTAAATCTATATATAGGCTTAGAGTTATATATAATACTTATCGAAGCGAAGTAGGTAATAAACTATCTATATAGAAATATTAGTTTATAGAGCTAGCTTTAAAATATAATATCTAACTCTTTTATATAATCTATACTTAGCTATTCTAGTCTATTATAGTAGTATTAAAGTAGTAGTAATTATAACCTTTCTTAATATCCTTTTACTAGTATATTTAATCTCTAGACCTAATTCCTAACTAATATCTACTAAAGCCTTCTACTTAACTTACTTACTAACTCTTAATATACTTAGTCTTTCTAATAAAGTAGTAATTTTCTTCTTTATACCTATACGATAGCTATCTCTTAAGAATCTATATAGATTCTTAGCTAGAAACTCTAGCCTATCTATAGTATATATCTATAGCCTAGGTAGGCTATAAACTACTAGAAAGTAAGTATAAGTTAGAGGTTCTATTATACTCCTTATCCTACTCTTATAATCCTATATTACTCCTACTACGCTTTACCTAAACGACGAAGTAGGCTAGGCTTAAGCCTAATAGTTAAAGTAGGCTAAGCTAAAGAAGTAAAGCCTAGTAGACTAAGTCGAAGCTAGGCTAAAGCTTAGATAAAGCCTACCTTAGCCTACTTTAGCCTAGTAAGAATACTAAAATAATAGGAGAGACTACCTTATATAAGTAGTTTACTATATATATATAAACGCGAGATATAGATACTATATAGGTTAAAAAACGAGCTAGCTATATACGCCGACTATAAAGATCTAACTATTATATATATAATAATATAATTATAAACTAATAGGAATAGCCGAAAGCTTAGCTTTAAAGCCGAGCTTTTATCGTAATTTAATCCTTCTTTTAATACTACTAATTTTTACGCTAGAGTAATAAAAATCGACTACGCGATATCGAGAAAATATTATAAGATATCTACTAACTACGCCTACTAGCTATATAAGCGAATATAACAAAGTATAATCTATCCTCGTCGCTACTAGTATAATCTAGCGCCTATAGACTAACCTACCTATAGTTACTAAGTAGGTAATAGAGCTAAAGAGGGGTTATAGGCGATAGATCTTAATAGAGAGTATAATATAGCTCTATTAGTAGGTTTAGATATATAGAGGTATTTATATATATAGAGGTACTTCTAAAGGAAGCTATAAAAGAAGAGAAGAAGTTTAGTATATAGGATTTTACTATATCTATCTATATCGTATAATATATAAGAAGCTAGTCGTATATATATAAAGTAGGTATTATAATAATAATAAAGGTACTTATAGCTTAGAGGTTAAAGGTAGGTACTAGTAGCCTTAGTATTTACTATAGAAGTTAGCTAGCTAGCCTATATTCCCTCCCTTACTATAAGTCTAACCTATAGACTTATACCTTTATACCTAGAAATTAAACGTAATCTATTATAGAATAAAGGAAATACTTAATTAGAAGCCTTAACCTATAGTAGTACCTTTAGCGTTTATACTCTAGTAGGGTATAAACGATAATTAGCTTACTTTAGTATATTCCTATCCTTATCTACCGCTATACTGTCGTCGTTAATAAAATTACCTTCTAAGATAGATAACTCCTTATCTTCTAGGAGTTTAGGAATAGGCGCCTCGAAAGTAGACGGTAACCTACTAAAGTCCCTATTATTATTAAAGTAGGAGTTATTACCGAAGGCTTTCTTCTCTATTCCCTAGACGACCGCCTACTTCTTATAGAATTTATTTATAGCTATAGTACGATACTTATAAAGCTAGATTAACTACCTAGAGTTAGCGTTATTTAGTCTAGTATTATAGTACTCCTATAATATACGGTATATCTTATACTAGTTATTAATAACTATTAGATCGGACTACCGACGCTAAGTAATTAACGTATTACTAATAGGCTAGGTTAAATCTATCTTAATCGTAGCCGGAAAGTAGAAGGGGATCTTATTAAAGATATTAGCGAATCTAGAAGGTATTACCTTTAGAGCTACGAGATCGCGGTAAGATATATTTAGATTAGTCTAGCTACTACTACTAGGAATCTTAAGTACTTCTCTCTAAGGGTCTACTTTAACGAGCTAGGGGAATAGGTTAATTCGCTCCTTAGTCTACTTTTAAGTACTATATAGTAAAGAAGGTATAGAAATCCGAATATTAAGCTTACTATATAGAATAGGCTTCTAGTTAGTATCGTACTTCTTAGCGTCTTTAGGTATCTATATCTTCTTATTAATAGTCTTAATCTTAGCTTTAGATTATAGTCCTTAGCGCTCCTTAAGTAACTTTACCTAGAGATCCTACTTCTTATACTTATATATACTAGAGATAATAATAGTATAGTCGCTAGTATCTTTAGTTAGAAGAGTAAGTAAGCTCTATATTATATTCTACCTACCTTTAGGCGTATATATACGCTCGATATTAAAGTCTAAGTAGTAGAAGGCTTAAGCTTCTATATTACTCTCTTTAGTACTACTAGCCCTATATTAATCCTTAATATAGTAGGAGTATAATATAAAGGTAGAGTAAGAGTCTAAGTATAATAGTATATAGAGAAGGTAGTAGATAGGGTTAGTCCTTATTAACTACTAAATTAATCCGTAAACTATAGTACGTCTCTATCCTAGGTTATACTTCTCTTAAATTAAGCGCTAGTACTATTAATATATCCGTACCTTATCTATAGTAATATTATAGATAGTATTCCTAGCTAAGGCTAGATTATTTCTAGGGTTCTTAGTATAGAAGGGACTCTCCTACTAGTTAAAGAGGCCTTTTAAGGTAAGGTTACTATTCTTCTCCTAGTTATCCTTACTTAGTTTACCTACTATATATAATATAGCTAGGGCTAAGTTTAGAAAAGGAATCTTCTAGCTTATAAGTATATTATATATTTAGGCTATAAAGCGATAGGGACTAAAGGTATTAGAAGGGACGTTAGAGTAGTAAAGTATATTAAACTAGTTAGGGTTCTAATAGTAGAACCTATTAAGGTTATCTTTAGTAGTAACTATAGCTCTAACCTTACTCGTTAAGGTAGTATAGTTACCTTATTAGTTTAGTATTCCTAGGATCCTACTTATAAATAGTCGTAAGTAATTATAGTAGAGTAGGCTTACGTATTAGCGCTTACTATTCTCGTTATAATCCTTAAGATACTACTAGATTTAATTATTAGTAAATTTTAGCTTATTCTTATTAGTATAATTAATCTAAGCGATTAGGGTAGTATCTATAAATCCTAGGTACTTATTATAGATCTAAGACTTCTTATTACTAGGTAGTAATATACTACTATAATTAGATACCGTAGGAGAGTTACTAAAAGTACTAGAGGTAGGACGAGAGAAGTTACTAGAGCTAGATTAGGGAAGGTTTCCTAATCTAGTATAAGAAAGACTAGAGTTAGTTTAGCTATAGCTACTAGAGCGAGAAGGAGTAGGCGACTATTATATAGGCGTAACTTAGCTAGAAGTAGGGTTACTCTTTAGATAGTTAGGTAAGGTATTAGATATAGAGCGCTAGTAACTAGGTCGGGGAGGATTCTAACCCTATCTTAAGTTTAAAGGTAGTAGCTTCGTATAAGGGCGTAGGTTTCTAGTAGGACCTTATTAAGATAGAGCGGCTTTCTCTTAAATCGAAGGAGGAGTAGAGTTAGTATTAGTTCGAGGATAGCTACTAGTAGGAGGAGGTCCTCGCTACTTATTCTAATTTAAGGAGCTAGTATTAGGTATAGGTATCTATAACTCTTCCTAGATATAAGGATTAACTAGGTAAAGGAACTAATCTTCTAAGTATAGTCTAAGGTTATTCTTCGTTAGCTAGTCTTATACTTCCGTTAAGTTAAGATCGATAGTATTAATAAGATACTTCTTCTTACTATTATCGATAGTATCTAGATTAGTCTACTCGACCCGATAGTTATTACTTAGGCTACCCTTACCTTTATAATCTATAAGTCTTTAAATAAAGGCTTTACTAATATAAGGAGCGACTACCTTCTAATCCTTATAGCTAAAGATAAAGGTAGTAAACTCCTTCTATCGTTAAGGTAGTATACTAATATCGAGGAAGTACTATATAAAGTAACGCTTAATAGGTAAAGATAGCTAGGAAGCTATAGCCTTCCTTAATACTATATACTAATTATAAGCCTTTTCTCCCTATATTAATACTTTATCTAGCGCCTTATATTTACGACGATTAGGCGCTATATTAGTAGCTTTCTTAATATAATCTACTATTTCTAGTATACTAATAGACCGCCTCTCGATAAAGTAGTTAGTATATATATAGATAAAGTTAGTAAAGTTAGTCTTATTCTTATCGCTTAGAGTCTTAAGGAAATCGCTAAGCTAATCTAAGTTCTTATTAAGTACGCTTAGGGAATCGTTAGTAACTAAGGGGAACTAGTAGTCGTAGAAGTCTCTAATATAGTCTATAGACCTAAGGAGTTATAATACCTTAAGTTTACTAGGCTTTATAAGACTATAGGCTAGATTAGAGCTAGCTAGTATAGCGGGTATTAGCGCTCTACCTCTAAAGCGCGCTATAGTATTAGAGTAGGCGGAAAGTAATAAAGTTATTAGTAGGTATTTAGTAAAGTTAGTAAGAGTAGAACTATTAATAGAGGAAGAGCTTAAAGAAGTCGGAAGGTTCGAGGTACTAAAGGTAGTAGTATTATTAGTATTATTAAAGTTAAGAGGTTAGTAGAATAGAAGGGGGCTTAAGTACCTATAGCGGTAGCTAGCTTTATAGGCTAAGCTACTATAGTTATATATAGTATCTTTAGTAAACTATAAATATTTATACTTCTAAATTACTTATATAGGTTCTATATATTTAGATACCTCGTAACTAGCTAGCTATACTATAATACGTACTATATATAGTAGTTAATCGGATAGTAGTATATCGAGAGCTAGTATTATAAACCTAGAAGCGAGAGAGTCTAGTTTAGTTCTTAAGCGAGAGAGGCGATAATAGTATTATCCCTATATATATACGTAGCTTATAGAGTCGTATAGGTAGCTAGTTAGGGAGGTTAGGCGTTTATACCCTAGCGGAGTACGATTATAAAAGCGATATCTAAAGGCTAACTACTTAACTATAGGCGTTCTAATTTAGCCTAAAATAGGTACTCTATTAAAGGCCTTCCCTATAATCCTTAGAATATCCCTAGTATATACCTATTCGTAGTAGGAGTATCTATAGAGTCGAGTAGGAGTAAGAACTTAGATCTAACCGTTTAGAATAGCGCTAAACTCTAGGTATTATTATCGGAGAGAAGGATCTAAGCTAGCTATTATTCGGAACGTAGCCCTCTATTAGTAGTCTAGTACCTAAAATAGTACTAATTATAGGTCGAGGGAATTAATAAGGAGTATCTTACGCCTATCGATTTATCGAATACGCGAGCTAGTTCTAATAATAAAGGGTAGGCTAGTAGTAGTTCTAGGAGTCCGTCTAGTATAGTCGTTAGTATACCTAAGCTAATAGATTAAGTAGTAAGAATCTCGAGATCTAGGGGTAGAGTATCTTCGCTAATTCTCTAGCTCCTATTATAGATCTACTATCTAACGCCTCTACGTATTACCTATAGTAGTATATTTAGTAAGTATTACCTCCTATAGCTCGATCTCTTCTTATAGTAGTTATAGTTTAGTATCGATTTCGTTAGTATTAAAGCGTAGGTATCTATTATTATCGCGCTAATCCCTAGCGCCTCTCTATATAAGCTAGATAATAGGCGTTCGAAGGCGATACTAGGCGAGGCGTAGTTCGATAATATCGATTTAGTATCGTTTCCTAAAGTCCGTAGGAATCGGTTAGGCTAACTACTAGGTAGCTTCTTCTTCCTAAGCTTAAATATAGCGTAGCTAAGTCCGGTTATATTCTAAGTATTTAATTAGATCCTTAATTTTACGTACTCGCTATTAGCGAGTTTCCTATACTAAATAAGGGGTAGATAGTAGCTAGAGAATATAGTTTCGTTCTATCTAGAGCTCTAGAGATTCGGTCTTAATAACTAAGATTAGTTTCTCGAAAGCGGCTATAGCGAAAGGTATAGTCTATATTATTTAAATATAAGTAGCGTAGATATAGAGAGAATACGCCTTTTAGCCGAGTAGGGTTATTATAGATCGTCTAGGGATATATTTATTACGTTCGTACCCTAGTAGGGTATAAATTATAGAAAGTACTAAGCTACTCTAGCGATATAGTACTATTATAGGAATTATATTCTAGAGTTAGTAATATACTTCGAAGGATTCTCGATAATAGTAGGGAACTTATCTTATCTAGGTATAGAGCTAATAAAGTTAGTTTAGGATATAAGAGGGAGGATATAGTATAATCTTCCTATATTATATAGATAACGGGAATATAAATAGATATAATAAAGGAAAGGAGGAGAAAGTAGAAGTAAACTATATTACTAGTAGACTCGAAGTTAGAGGCTCGATATAAATAGTAAATAGCTACTACTATATATCCTATCTATACCTCTATCCTTAATTCCTAGGCCTAAAGTTATCTATACCTCCCTAAGCTTAAAGCGTTAGAGTACCTATTCTAGGCTAGGTAGATAACCTTATAGTAGTAACTCGATATTACCTTTATTATATTAGCGGATACGAACTCGCTAGACTAGCTATAAGCCTATTATATAATCGACCTTCTTATAACGACGCTTTAGATTAGTATAGCGGCGAGAGAGATCGGCTTTATACTCTATCTAGTTTATAATTATACTATAGCGGACCCTCTAGCGAATATCTATCTATAGCTAGCTAGGGAACGAGTAGGTACTAGGCGCTAGTATTACTAGAGGTAGAGTACTAAGGTAGAAGATAGACTAATAACTATTAAAAGCGTAAGGATTAGGCTAGGTATAGTAGCGTTCTAGATCTTACTATATACTAAGAGTCTAGCGTCCTTAGAAGTTACTATTTATATAATACTTATTAATAATATAGGCTTATAGATAAGTATTAGAATAACTCGCTTAAAGAGATAGGTAGATCTCGTTAAAGTTAAAGGCGGGGTTAGGTTCTCTATTTCTCTAGTTCTATACGCCTATATATAGTAGGCGGACGATAGAGATATTTAGCTAAGTAGTAAGGATATAGGGCTCGACTATATTAGCGTAATACTACTATCTCTTAGTAGTAGAGGGTAGGTAATACTAGCGACTAAAGAAGGTCTACTACTACTCGTTTATTATCCGATTACTATCTTAAGTCTTATCGTATAGTAGATTATCTAGCTCCTTATCTATATCTATTAGTAGGTAGCGAGTATAAGAAATATTACTAATATAGCGCGAGGTAGCTTCTATATAGGTAAGATTTCTATAGCTAGTATAGGCGTTTAAGTATAAATACTTTATCTCTTAATAGAGCTTAGTATACTCGAGGCGGATAACTTCTTTTAGAGCGCGGATATCGCTTATATTAGCGGTATTAGTATAGGCGTTTCTTATATAATAGGCGTTTAGCTTTTAATAAAGCTTTTATAGCTTTAGAGGAAGAAGGCTTAGATCTATCGTAAAAGATACGAGTCGTAGTATAACGCGAAGAAGGTTAATATTCGAGTAGTAGTAGGAAGTTATACTAGCGATAGCCGCTAGGCCTAATTAGGAAATTACTATATATAATCTATTAGAAGCCTTTAGTTCTAGACCTAGTTACTTTAGTAATAACTTTAGATATACTAATAATCTACGAGTATTACCTAATAGCGTAGAGGCGGTATAGGTACTAGGTAGTAGCGGCTCTAACCTTTTATACCCTAGTAGAGTATAATTATAAAAGTAACGAGCTATTCTTAATATTACTTCTCCTATAGGTACGAGACGTAGGTAATAGATATAGAAGTAGCGACTAAGAGAAGGGATAAAGGTTTTTATACTAAAGAGCCCTAAACTAGAAGGTTTACGGAGAAGAAGTAGCTATTACTATAAGCTAACTCCTAATTCTTCCGTCTAATTCTCCCTAGTAAAATCCCTTTTTTATTCCTAATATACTCCTTTTAATACTACTTACTTAGGACGTAATCTTATTATATAGTACTATTCTTATAGGCGCTTAAGGTAGCGGCGATTAGCCTATATAGTACGACTCTAATCCTTAGTAACTCGATTATTCTCGGGCCTCTTTTATCGAAGTAGGCTATTTAGACTAGTATAACTATAGCGAGTATTCCTTCCTTACGTATTAAGCTAGCGAACTTAGGCGTCGATCTAAGTAGCTTACTAGTTTAGAGGGTTTAGGAATAGTCTATCGATACTATCGATATTTCTTATAATAAAGTTAGTATTAATAGGAAGTTAAGGGCCGTAGGTAGTACCGTTAGTATAGCTAGTAGTATTATTACGATAGCCTAGACAATAGATAGAGTAGCGAGATTTATAATAGCTAGGAGGATAGTAAGTATAACGACTCTCGAGCTTACGCTATAGATCGATATCCTAGCGAAGACGGGCGTTCCCTATAATAGTATACTCGTTAAGGATATGTTTCTATAGAGTAATATCTTACTAAAGTAGATCTAGATTAGCGCGGATCTCGTTAATATTAAAGTAAGGGCCCTAATCGTTATTACGTTATCCTCTAGTATCTTATTCTATAAGGTAGAAGATCTAATACTATAGATAAGAGGCCTATAGTCTTAGTTCTACTACTCGAAATATATAATCCTCGGTAACTATAGTAGGAATAACTATTACTCCTAGGTAGGCGGCGAGGTAGTCGTAGATAAAGATATCTATAATATCCGATATTCTATTCTATTTACTAATTAGAGTAGAGCGGATCTAATTACGATCTATTTTAAGGTACTCGATAGTATTCTCGATATTACGGATACGCTATTAGTAAGCTTCTTACTTATAGCCGCTATTTATAGGTAAGCTAAGGATATAGTTATACTCTAACTAGAGCTCCTTAGACTCGGTCTCTAAGACTAATTCGATAGCTTCGAGATCCGATATTTTAGTAAATAAGTAAGGTAGGTCTAATAGTATAGGGTTCGAAAGCGGTAGCTAGTATAATAGCGATCTTTACTAATAGGCGGAGGCGTAGATTAAGTTATCGCTTAAAAGTATTAGTCGTTATATAGTAGAAGAATAGCTAAAGGCGCGAGGGTAGTAGGAAGTTATACGTAGCTAGCGCTATTCCTAATATAGAAGTTATAGCTTATAACTACCTTAGGGGACTACTTTATATTCCTTACTCCTCCTCTTTACTTATTACTATAATCGTAATTCCGGAAGAGCTCGTAGATAGCTAGTACCTATCTATTACCGAGATTATAGCTAGTTTTCTACTACTAGATATTTATACCTCGCTAGGGTATAAATATAAAAGTATAGGGATTATCGATATCGTAATTCCCTAGAGGCGTATAGAGGTCTAGTATATAACGAGGAGGTTATATATAGTAATAGAAGGCGCGTACATATAGACTATCGTCTATCTATAAGGAGTATATCGAGGAAGATAAAGATAGCGACTAGGACTACGAGCTAGCGTAGAAGTAAAAGCCTATATCGTATAAGAGTACCTCTTAGCTTATATATAATCTAGGGAGTAATAGGTTTCTAAAAGTATATAGCCTTTAGTTATAAGGCTAATATAATAAGTAGGGTAACGAGTAAGAATTTCGAAGAAAATCTAGCTAGTCGTACTTCTAGTACCTTTCCCTTTCTTTAGAGCTTAGCTATAGGAGGCTTAACTATAGATAAGCGATACCTAGCTTAGTAAATTATAGGTCTTCTTCCTTAAGATTATTATTATCTTCTAGTTTATCCTTATCTTTAGCCTTAAATAGTCGCGGCTAATTAGCTTTAGCGATATTAGGGGTAGGATTACTAATATTCTCTTCTATCGTATAGAATAGGTAGGTAACCTTCTTAAGAAGATAGTACGCGAAGGTCCTATCTATTTTAGTACTATCTAGTTCCTCTAGTAGATAGGAGTATAGCCGTTCTAGCTTCGAGAAGCTAGTTATATCTCTCTCTCTAATACGAAAGGGACCTTTCTAGTAGAAGGATAACTTATTAGATTTATTATATTTATCTTCGGTACGATATATAAGGACTGTATCGCTAGGTTAAAATTCCTTAAAGCTAATATTATTACGGCCGTCGTAGTACTACTTTATAGTAGCCTTTATCCGCTTCTAGCGAGCTTAAAGTTCCTTAAGTAATCCTTCTATATATTAGAGCTACTTAGTACGATACTATAGAAGCGTTCTATAATTACGGACTATATCCTAATCTTAGATAGTAGTAGTAGGGTATTCGACTTTAATAGGTAGTACTACTTTATACCTAAATATAATAGTATAGGGAGATTAGCTAGTTCGACTATTAGTTATTATTCGATCCGCCTAGGTAATAGTAGGAACCTATTTCCTCTACCTAGTTAGGGTACTATTCGTAAGTTTAGTAAAGGTATCTAGTAATAGCTAATATCTAACTTTAACTTAAGTATTCGAATAGGAATTATATAGGGAAATACGAACTCTCTTAATACCTAGGCTAGTAAGTAGACGAGCTACTTTACTAGCGTACTACTTCGTATTATTAAGAATAATTTCTAGAGGAGTTCTATATTAGTAGAAGATATCGGTATATAGCTAGTTAGTAATAATCTAGGTAGTTACTTTCTTAGAAGAATAGTTAATATATTTAACTTCGATCTATCTACTAAGTACCTCCCTTACTATAAGTAGATACCTATAGGTATTAATATAGATAGGATCTATAGCCTATCTTTCGCTAACGAAGTTCTATATAGTTAGGCGGAGTTTAGCTAGCTAAGGGTATCTATTCCGGTAGTTATATAGACTATATAATTTAAAATACTTAGAGTAAGATAGATATAGCCCTTCCTACTAGTATCTACGCTAAATTATATCGAATATAATATTAGTACTATAATAGCTATTCTTCTCGTAGAAGGTATATAAGATCTAGTCCTATATATAGAGTTAATCTATAATACGCTATAACGGAGTATACTTATAAGGTTACTAGAATAAGATACCGCCTTAGACTACGAACTTCCTTAACTATAATACTAGTATATAATATCGTTAGCGTATTATTCCTCGTAGGTAGTAGCGTTTAGCTATAATCTAGGCTAGTTATTAGGAAGTCTTATTATAATACTCCGGGTAATTAAGGATACTAGTATTCTCCTATAGAGGATTAGTTCGCTATACCGGGTATATAAGGTAGAAGTTATCGTCGATTATAGCCTTAATATCCTCTTCCTCTACTAGCTCCTTATAATCTTAGTCTATAGCTAGTTTATAAGATAGGCTATTAGGAGTAGAGTATTTAGTTCTAGGTATATATCGAACTTCGAAGGTAAATAGTCGAATCTAAGTAATCTATCTAGTAACCGCTATATTCGGTAGATCCGATAAGGCCTTATTAAGTTAATATATTAGCGTATTAGTATCTACTTCTAAGATAAAGTAGATACTAAATAACTATAGCTTTAGTTTCCGTAATACTTTTAGTACGCTAAGGTATTCGTATTTTCTAGTATTATACTTCTATTTAGGAGGACTAAAAAGGCTAGATTCGAACTAGACTAGATATCGAACTTTAGGGTTCTTCGGATCGTATTATATAAGGACTACTCTAAAACCTTCGCTAGAAGTATTAACTATAAGTATAATACCTTCTCCTTCCTTAAAGTAGTCGATTAACTTTAAAGCTAGAGCTTCGATAAGGAGATAGGTAATAGTATCCTTAGTATCCTAATACTTCTATTCCTAGATAAACTCCGTATCTTTCTATAGGAGTTAGAAGAGTAGCTTTCCTCGAATAGTAAGTTTAAGTACCTAGATCTAGAAGTATATAACTAGTCCTATCTAGATCCTAATATCCTTCTAATAGGTAGGGGTAGGCTATTCTAGTATCTTTCGTACTCGTACTATATTAGGGTAGCGGCTAAACTTATTAGTTATATAGCTTATAATCTTAACTTTCTTATAGAGAAGTTAGAGCTTCTTCCTAGCTATAGTATAACTAGTACGTTCTAGATCTATAAGGACTTTATCGATTACTATAATATACTTAACGATAAATCTCTATAGACTAGGCTTAATATATTCTCTATTATAATCTATCTTCGGGCCCTTAATACTAATATTATCTAGAAAAGGCCGAGCTCGATAGGAGATATAGGCTATTAGTACTTAAGTAATAGTTCTTACGAACTAAGTAACTAAGTTTATAGCTCCTTATAGAAGGGTAGTCTATTAGAATAATCTAAGTAGTATATCGAAAGCTATAATATCTCTATAGGATTTATATAGAGTAACCTAATTATATTTAGAGAAGATATCGATTAAGCTCGCTATCTTATATCTAGTAAAGTCTTTCGAGAAGCTATTAGTATTAGGGGGTAAGTTAGTATCCTAAATAGTAACTTTATTAATCTTAATAGTAGTATTAATAAGACGATAGGTCCTCTCTAGCCTAGTAGACTTCTTCCTAACTAGGAAGTAGGGATTCTAATAGCTCGAGTAGCTAGATTCGATCGTCTACGCTTTAAGCCGTTTGCGAATTATACCTTTAACTATAGACTAAAGTAATAGGTTTAAATAGAAGCCCGGGTATTACTATAGCGTATATAGTATCGTCCGAATATACTATAGTCTAATTACTTCTTCCCGAATTCGTCCTAAATACTTAAAGTTATAGGCTATAGTAGCTTCTCTATTATAGAGTATCTCGTAGATTATTTCTAGTTCTAGAGGGAGTAGGTCTATACTAATCTCGATAGTATCTAGATATTCCTAGGTTAGTTAGCTTCCTTTAGGAATATTAGAAAATTTCTTAATTAGATATTTCCTATCGAATTTACTAGTCCCTAGGGGAAGTATCGCTTTATAGGCTAGGTAATTATCTCGCTAGGTAAGGGATCCGCTAGGTTTTAATCCGTTAGTTCTCGAACTATCTTCCTTAATAGAGCGAACTTTCTTAGCCTTCCGTTTATATATAGTATATATATTAGCGGTTATACTAATAGGTAGGCGAGTATAAGCTTATCTCCTTAACTTTCGAGCCGCTTTATTAATAGTTACTACGAGGAGAATACCCTTAATATTATCGTTATCCTAATCCTTAATATAGAGAAATCTAGCTTTAGCGATATTAGGTAGTAATTTAGTAGTAGTAGTAACGTTAGGGTAAGAAATTTTAACTTCCCTCCCTCTTTTAAATACTACGAATACGGATACTAAAGATCTAGAAGGTAGAGAATCTAATCTAGGAGTATAGTAGTTAATTCCTATATTTATACCCTAGTAGGATACGAATATTAAGAACCTAAGTCTTTCGCTAATCTTAGAGCGCGAGTCCTTTAAAGGATCCTAAGATCCTTAGGAATCCGAAGATTTATTATAAATACTATCCTAATAGATAGTATATACTCCTACTAAGATAGAGGAGACTAGTATAAGTATTAATTCCCTTATAATTTTAGGGTTAGCCTAGGACTATAAAGGATATCGTCCGTCCGCTTATATCTATTTATAGTAGCTTAGATTCCCGTAAAGTAGATAGAGTTCCCTCGTCTATTAGTAATAGTTCCCTCCTATATACTATTATTATAGTTAACGCTAGTTAGCCGAACCTTCTAGTACTAGGGGCGTCCTAGAATAAAGGGTATAGATAGGGAAACTAAGACTAAGAAATCCTAGAAGAAGGTAATACTATATACTATAATCTTTAGAGCGCGAGTAACTCTACTAAACTAGTAAGGTCCGCTAGTACCGCTTATATTAATATTTATATTACCTATAATAGGAAGCCTAAGCTAGGAAGCTAGTTTATAGCTTATAATATAGCCTTTAGACCCTTTATTAATTAAAGTATAGACTATATATTCGATATAGCTAACTATAGCTATTACCTAGGGGCTAGGAGCTAAGACTAAATTAGTAGTAACGCTAGAAAGATTAATCTTAGCGCTATCCTTATATAGTTTACTAGCCTCGGGCGGTCTAGAGAATCTTATATCTTCTTATAGAAGTTAAATAGCTATAGATATACGCTAGTTAGGTAAATCGACTTATATTATAGTACTCGTCTATAGTATCTCCCTATACTTCTTAAGCTCGTCTATAAATTCGGAGTTATTAAGGATTCTCTATAACTAGTACTTCGCGAAGGTAGCGTTATAGGTTATTATATTACCGACTATAATATTAAGAGGAGTATTTATTACCTATTTACTCTAGAATAGCTTATCGTTTCCTCCGCTATAGGCGCGGACGTAATATAGAAATACCTTACTCTTAGGCTTACCTTAGCGAGCCGTAACTAGTACGTTAAGAGGTACGGTATCCTTAAACTTATTATTACCCCTATCTATTATAGATTCCTTACGCTAGGAATAGTTCTAGTCTATAGTCTAAGTTTATATCTAAGAATCCTTAGTTATATCCTTAACTTTAGGCTAAAGATCCGAGTAGCGAAGTTAGTTATAGGATTCTAGAAGGTTAGCGATAGGGGTATTATTAGTACGAAGTTACCGAGTCTTAGCTACTAAGGATTATTTACGTTCCTTATTCTTAAGAATTCTAGTAGGTATAAATCGTATCTTCGGAGTTAAGCTTACCTTCTCCTACGAGCGGGTAGTAGTATTAAAGTAATAGTCTCTATCTAGTAAGTACTTAGGAGTAATATAGAAGGATCTATATTTATACTAATCGAAGGTATCTATAGCTTCTTCGATAATCTTAGAGTATTATATATACTAGAAGGTAGGATTATATAGTTCTTTAGATTCGCTAACCCTAGCGAAGTAGACCTTAGCTAATAATAACGTAGGTAGCGCTATAGGAGTTAAAGTAGAGTTTCTAGTAATAGAGCTATTATTACTTCTCTATTTAGCTAGAAACTTATTAGTATTAGTTCCTATAAAGGTAATCTTCTTAGTAGGCTATTCTATTCGAATAGCTAGTAGTATACTATATAACTTTAGCTTAGTCCTATCCTATTACTATATTATAGACTTTAGGTTATAGCTACCCTTAGGTCCTAAGTACTACTTATTATCTAGTAAATAGTAGTAACCGGTATTAAGGAATATCCTAAATATCTTATAGGTAGCTCTAGTATAACTAGGCTTACTATAGTTCTAGTACTTATCGGCTATAGTAGGACCTATTAGAGGAGCTTTCCTCTACTATATAGCGAAGACTCTAGTATTATATCCGCTAGAGATATTCCTTATCTAATCTATAGCTTAAGGGTTAAGTAGTATTACTCTACTTAGGTACTAGCGTTATATTATAGCGATTTCTATATAATAAAGTCGATCGGTAAGTAAGCTAATCTTAGTATTATAAGAAGCTAGAGTAATATTCGAAATATAAGATAAGCTAATATCTAATATAGATTATCTATCTTCGATAGACTTCTATAAAGTCCTTATTTATATAGTCGTCTCCTTCTAGGTAAGGTTATACCCTTTATTCCCTTTAATTAGGCGTATAGCTTTATTAAAGATCTTATCGAATTCCTAGAAGCTATACTCGCGTAAGGGGTATAAGTTAAATTTCTAATATAGCTTTCGCTATAACTAATTAGGAAGTCCTTAGAGAAATAGGCGAGTACGGGAATTATCTTCTATATCCGCCTTCTCGATTTTCTTACTTACGATAATAAACTAGCGGTAGTAGCTAGATAAGTCGTCCCTTATAGAACGATTAGTACTAGTAAGTTACTCTAGGTACTAGCGGGTTCTAAGGAGTATAAAGGTATTAGTCTAGGTAAACTTATAAGTAACCTTAATACGAAACTTCTTATAGTCCCTATCTTCGTATCCTAGAACTCGAGTTATACGTAGGCGAGTTAGTAGGTTAGTATTTAGTCGGAAGCGAGATAGCTTCTTAGTATTAGTTAAGTCGAGGTTATACTCGGCGATTAAGTTATTAAAGCGATCGATAAAAGTAGAGATATTCTTCCTATCGAAGAGAGGATTCTTACTAAAACTAGGTATAGGTATCTTAGGCTATAAGTTAGGAAGAACTAAAGCTAGTTACTAAATAATAGCCTAAGGGTTAGCTTACTAGGCTAAGGTAGCGGAAGATTTAGTACCTTAGCTATTTCCTCCGCTATTACTATTATTAGTATTAGCGTTAGTAGTAGGAGTAGCTATCTAGGAACGATAAGATCTTCTACGGGTAAGGAGTAAAGGGTATAGGCTAGGAACTTTAGAAGTAGTACTTATACTCGCTTAGGTTAGTAACTATTCTAAGCTAGGAGTCTTAACTTCTTTAGAGCTAGAGGACCTATTAGTAGTAGATACTTTTAGCTTAGAAGGACTAAGGTCTACTAGTATATTACGAAACTTAGGATTAGCGTTAGAGTCTTCCTATCTTAAAGGTTAATTAATAGGAGACTCTTCTCCTAACCTAGACTCTTATAGCGGCGAGCTACTTATAAGAGGTAACTTAGATCTACTTAAACTACTTCCTCTAGTAAAGTATATAGTAGAAGGTAGTTAGTCCTAGGGGCTAGTAGTCGGAATCCTAGTAGTAGATTATTCGTACCCTAGCGGAGTATAAAAGTAAGATATAAGAATTTATTACTTATATAGTAATACGAGGGGTATAAATTAGATATAAAAGCGTCCTTATTAATTAAAATAGATAGAAGCAATATTTTTATAAGGGTTTTATAACTTAGGTAATAATAGGATATAGCCTTAAGCTAAGTATAGTAATAGGGTATAGATATAGATAGGTAGATATAAATTAAATAGTTTAAATAGTAAGTATGTAATAGAAAGTAAGGATATAGATATATATAGTATAAAGTAATATATAAGGGTAGTACTAGTTATAGTATAGGTATAGTACTAGTAACGAGTTCGCTATTACTAGAAGTAAGAGGTACTAATTAATAGTAGTCCTTCTTAGCGAGGTCTAGAGGTAAGGCTATATATTAATACTTCCTCGCCTAAGCGTATAGGCCTAATAGCTATTACTATATTAGATAGCTACGATTTAGTTAGCGGCTTCGATCTAGACTAATAAACCTTATTCTAGGGATTATAGCCTTACGAGTAGTTACCCCTTTCTAAGCCTCTACCTAGAACGACTCTTCTAAATACCTTATCCTATAGCGGTTTCGAATCTTAATAGTCCGAAGGTAGTTAAGTTAGGGCGTAATCTTAGCTATCTATAAATAGTATCTAATTTTAATAAAGGAGAGCTTATTACTAAAGGTAGTTATTATATTCGCGAGAAGTAGTTATTAGGGTTTCTACTATACCTACTTCCGCCGAGTAGTAAAGTATAATATTACCCTTCCGAGTTCTAGTCGTTCCTAGGATTCGTATATTCGTATATTCGAGCTTCGCCTATTAGATATATCTACCTAATAATATAATCTCTAGTATTCCGTTTATACCTATTTCGTTTAACTAACTATAGACTCGAGCCTATTTCTATAGCTAAACTATTATATCTATTATTCCGTATTACTAGGTTATTCGTACTAAAGCTCCTATATACCGAATATTGTATATATCGTATTTCTTATATTCTTATATCTTTCCTTAATATAGCTACGCTAGCGTTACTCTTATAAATACTCTTACTTATATCGAATCTATCGGAGTATAGTTTCGTAAGGGTATATTATCGAATACTCGAAGGTTAGAAGTTAGAAGAAGACGAGTATATCTTCTACTCTCGTACTAACTACTAAAAATATAACCTAGCGCCTATAGACTAACCTACCTATAGTCGCTAAGTAGGTAATAGAGCTAAAGAGGGGTTATAGGCGATAGATCTTAATAGAGAGTATAATATAGCTCTATTAGTAGGTTTAGATATATAGAGGTATTTATATATATAGAGGTACTTCCGAAGGAAGCTATAAAAGAAGAGAAGAAGTTTAGTATATAGGATTTTACTATATCTATCTATATTGTATAATATATAAGAAGCTAGTCGTATATATATAAAGTAGGTATTATAATAATAATAAAGGTACTTATAGCTTAGAGGTTAAAGGTAGGCGCTAGTAGCCTCGGTATTTACTATAGAAGTTAGCTAGCTAGCCTATACTAGCTAACGAACCGCCGAAAATAACGCCTTTATCGAGAGGAAAGCGTAGAAAGGCGGACGAGGACCTCTCGCTTAATAAGAATACTTAGCGTAACTATATATATAAGTAGAAGATAAGTAAGGATAGGGCCGAGAAGAATAGAGAGTATAAGAGAAAGAATATAGCCTTTAGAAGATAGGTAAAGAAAAACGTAGAACTAGTTAAACTAAAGGGCTTAAGTAAGTAGTAAGAGAAGGTAAAACGAGATACCCTATAGGCTTAGTAGGAACTTAAGTAGTAAGTTAACTATAGCTAGTAGATATAGCTAGTAGTACTAACTCTTATATAAGGTAATATCGATAGAGATAGCTAGCGACGAGAATACTATATATATAGTAGAGGAAGCTAACGATATAGCCGCTAATAATACTATATCTAGTATAACCGTTCCTAGTAATATAATTCCTAGTACCTATCGATAGAAAGCGTAGACTATAATAGAGATCGAGGATAGGGAGTAGATCTATAATAAGAATAGCGAGCGTATAAGGTAGATAGGTATATATCTTTACTCGCCTAAGCTACCTAGTACTAATACCGAGAATAACGTATAGCGCGAGAGATCCTAGATCTATAAGGCGATAGTAAACGAGGAGCTCTAGTAGTAGTTAGTTTAGAAATACTAGTATAAGGCTATTTATAAGACGATAAAGAAGCTAGACCGCCTTAAGCATATTAGCCGTATAGAATACTTCCTTAAGACTAACGCTAAGCTCTTCTTTAGTAAGGAGCTAATAGTATATTACTTAGCCGTAGCTAGTATATATAGCTAGTATAAGAGTACTTTACTAACGATAGATAGGATACGTTAGTAGGTAGTAGTACCTTTAAGCTATACTACCTCTTTAACGAAACGAAGCGCGTAGTTATTAGAAACTATATAACCTAGGATAAGACGATTATATCTTTATAGGCTTAGATAGATCTACGTAAATACGACCTAGTTATATATAGATTTCTAAACGACCCGCTAATTTAAACGGCTACCGTAGCTAAGAAGATATATAATATCTTCGTTTAAGATACTAAAGACCTTTATCTAGAGGTAGGCGTCTTTACCGAGATTATAATCTAAGAGCGTATACTAGCTATCTTTAGAATTAAGCCTATATTTATAGAGCTAGTTAGCCTCGAAGACCTTACTCTCCTCGATAATAATAAGATATAGTAGATCTTATAAGGTCTTCGAATAGCTAATATATAAATTAAGAGTAGAGAGCCCCTATACTTTATAGAGGCTAATATTAACTTCGAGGAGGCTAGTCCTAACTTTAATAAGGCTAGTCCTAACTTTAATAAGGCTAGCTTCGACTTTAATAAGGCTAGCTTTAACTTTAATAAGGCTAGCTTTAATTTTAATAAGGCTAGTCTTAACGAGTCCGCTAGCGTAGCTAGTAGCTATAGCTAGCTTAATATAGCTAATAAGCTAGTTAACTAGGCGATAGTAGAGGGTATAGGAGAGGAGGAGTTTAAGCTTACTATACTACTAACGGATCTAAATAGGAAGAGACTAGGTCTAGTTATACTAGATATAGAGCCTATATAAGGTAATAGTAACGTATTAGATAATAACTAGATATAGGACGATACTTTAGCGGACTTTAGAGACGATAAAATAGATCTCGACTAGAGTTACTATAGTAACTAGTATATTAATATACTTAAGGAGGCTTTAGGCCCTTAATATAACTCTCTTCTCTTTATCTATATCTCTATCTCCTACTCTATATTATTATACCTCGCCTTAGTAGTATAATACTAAATAGCTTATAAGTCCCTCTATAATCTCTACGATTAATAATACGAGAAAGCGAATAATAATATAGCCGAGTACTTTAATCTAGGGTATTATAGTCTAATAAGCGCTTTAGGGAATATATAGTATCGCTAATTAAGCGTACTCGAGAGATAGAAGTAACCTCTATATTACTAGTAGCTAGTAATCCTCTCCTAAGGTAGCGACTTTTCTAAATAATAAATAGCCTAGGATCCTCTTATCGAACTTATTCTTCTCCTACCTAGATATAAAGCTTACCTCTATCTACCTAGAATTAGATTAATACCTTATAGTTCTATAAGATTAAGGATATATATATTTATAAGGATAAATATAAAAAAGCGCTAACTAAATACTACTATTCGTAGTAGGATAAGGTATTATAATATAGCCTATATAAGAAGCTCGTTAAAAAATAAGGATAGTTACTATTCGAGTTTAGTAGTAGGAGGTCGAGCTTATATATATAGTAATTCTACTATAAGAGCGTTTCTAAGGAGAGTAAACCCTATATTCTTTATTAAATCTATAGGGTACGATTAGTATATCTAGGCCTTAATATAGGGATAATAACTATAGATCGATATTTATCTTCGAGAGGCTATCTAAGAGTAGTCGTAGTATAAGGATATAATAATACTAAAGCTACGAAGGCTAAAGAGCTTATAGTACGTCTTATACGAATACCTAGATCTACTAGCTACGTATACTAGCGATACGTATAATACTAATAAAGAATAGATATAGAAAAAGTATTTAGGATTTAGGAGAGAATCGCTAAGTCTAAACGACTTTATAATACTATAGACTAATATAATTATTACTAATAGATTACTATTAGATTTCTTCGAGCGAGATTTAGTATAACGAATATATCTTTATTTTTATAAGGAACTATAGTTCTACTCCTCGATAACTTAACGAGTATAGATTCGAGAACGTAAGAAGTAGGTAATATAGTAACTATAAGGATAAATTAATAAGTATAATATAGTCGCTTTCGCTATTAATACGTAGTCTACTAGGTTAATATAGGCGTTATTCCTTAGTATTAAGGGCTATTAGATTAATTCTACTTAGATATACTATAAGAAGCTACTCGACTTCCCTACTATTTATAGCTAATATACTAGAGAGAATATAGCGAAACTAGTCGAGAAGGCGATAAGTACCTATAGATATAATATAAAACTAACCGCCTTAACGACTAATAACGCTAGTAATAATAGGACTCTATATCGCGCTATATACGTACTATAAAGATATAAAGCGCTAAACGTTCTAACGAATTATAGTCTAAAGGTAGTTTAGAAGCTATCTTATTCTACTAACCTTACCTAGCTTATAAGACTAGAAATATAGGTCGAGGCTATAAGTATAGAGAACGAAATAGAGTCTAACGAGTAGATTTACGATCTAGACGCGAATAGTCCGAAGATATATTACTTTCTATACCTTATATATATTATATAGTTAGCGATTCGAGCTCTATTCTCGGAGCTAAAGCTAGAGCTAGAGAATAACGACCTAGAGAAGACGATTAATAATACTACCTCTCGTAAGGAACTTAAAAAGATTAAAGCTAGGAATAACGTAGATAATATTCCCCTAGTCCTTTTTAAAGTAAGTTTTAGACTTAGCCGTAGCTAGTACGTATAGCTAGTAATAGATATCTCTAATTAATAATCTATAGATTCGATAAATAGCGATCTACGTTAATTAGAACTTACTATAAATAGAGGCTTTCGAACGTATTTAGGTCGAAGTAAATAAGAAACCTATTATAACTAAAGCTACGATAGCTTAGAACGAAAGATAGATATAGGATATATTTTAGAAGCTTCGACTTATCTAAGATATTAAGATACGATTTAACTTAATATACTATATACTTATTCGACTATATCTTCTCCGAGACTCTATTAATAAATACTATAAGGAGTATAAGCTCGACTAGCTAGAGCTCTCTAATACTAAGTAGAATTAAGTTAAATACTTTATTAAGTTAGCGAGATCTTTCGCCGAAGCGATAGCGCTTATAAGTCGGTTATATAGGCTAATACTATACCTTATCTTTAGGTTATATAACTATATTTTTAATAGTATAGATACTACTCGATAGCGACTTAAGAAGAAACGGAAGTTATAGAAAAAGAGAATACTCGTAGCTCTAAAGGTAGTATAGGAAAAGCTTAATAAATACTACTCGTAGATATTTAAATTATTCGGCGATCTATATAGTATTACTATCCTACTCTATCTATTATAGAAGCGTAAGTTATAGTAGCTACTTAAGTAGGCTTTAGAACTAGAGTAGAAAGAATATTATTAGAACTATCTTAAGAAGCTCTTTCGAAAGTATTCTAAAGCTAAAAGCGGCTCGTAATAGAACTCGTAAGATAGATAGTATAAGAGATAGAAGCTTACGAAATAGTTACGACTCTTTAGAGGAAATTTAAGTTAGACGAGCTCTTCTTAATACGTAGACGACGACCCTATAGAAGAGTTCTTTCGTTATAAATAAAAAGGTACGTTAACTATAGCTAGTATTTATCGCTAGTAGCCGCCGCTAGTTACTTATAGTAGTCTAATATATCTAGACTTTTCGAACCTCTATAATATAGTTAGTAACGATATCCTTACTTAGTAGGTATATATTAAGTAATAGTTCCCTACGATTACGAAGATTACTAGAGATATACTCTATATACCTAGAGTAGGAATCGGATACGAAAGGGCCTTTAGTATTACTCGCTACTAAGCTTATTATAATCGGTTATACTATCTAAATATCTTTCGCGCTATTATAATATATCGCTACCATCTTTATTAAGAGTTAAGGTAGATAGAACGGTCTAATAAGGATTTATTTAAGTAGTAGATAGAGGACGATATACTAGAGTATAAGATCGCTACTAAGGAGGATCTCTACTATATTAGTAATAAAGGGGAAGGTAGCGTACTAAAGAGAAGAAAAACGCGTACCTAGAGTAGAAAGAAGCCTACTATATTAGATACTACTCTTAAGGCGTAGTCGGTAGGCGTAGCTAACGTTTACGTACTTCTTAGCGTCTTAGCGGTAATTTAAAAGCTTAGGGTTAGGGTTAGGGTTAGGGTTAGGGTTAGGGTTAGGGTTAGGGTTAGGGTTAGGGTTAGGGTTAGGGTTAGGGTTAGGGTTAGGGTTAGGGTTAGGGTTAGGGTTAGG